>OY796887.1:39021611-39270852 GCA_963680785.1 Diplosoma virens | reverse complement strand
AATATTAAGAGAAAGGTTCAGAAAATAGGGTTTCCATTTAAACTTATTTTATTATTGAATTTAAACTTTTATTTAAACTTATAGCCTACAATGCCAAAGCGCATTTCTAACTTAATAGTTTTAAGCATTCCTAAATAATTATTACTTATTTTGTATAGTATTTCTGTATTTTTAATTAGTAAAAATTGACCGGTGCAACCTCTTTTTTGTCTTTACTAATCAAAAATACTTCAAGTTTTTAATGATTTCATCCATCAAAGATTAAGCATTTTATCGAACTGATAATTGTGGTTTCTGAAAAAATTGTTTTTATGATTAAAAACTTTTTTCTTAACTGCTAGAAACAACGATTCTGCTGTCATAGCAACTTTTTATGTTTTTCAGTCGTAATGGAACAACATTTCGATACCCGGCTAAGCAGTTTACATCTTTTGAAACAGCCATGATGATTCAACTTACAGTAATAAACGTTCTCCAAATGATTAAGGAAGTTGTGCAGATGTTTCAACAAGTACTTCTTTTGCATCTTTTATTTCGGTTTTAACTACGTAGCTCAATTTCAACTGTGAAGACCGTTTGTTGCTTAAGGTAAATATTTAACAATAATTTGTTTTTAACTTTAAAGTATTCTTTTAGAAAGTATCATACTTTTTCGATCCCACAAATGCCATTGAATGGACACTGTATATATGTAGTGTGCTATACGTCATGCCTTTCTTAAATGGTTACGCAATACACTGGCAATTCGAAGTTGGAGCTGTGGCTGTTTTTCTAGCCTGGTTCAACTTACTTGTCTTCTTACAAAAGTAAGCAGTTAAGACACCACACCGTGCTTCAACTTTGCATTTGTAAACTTTTATTATCGTATTATTTCTATGCAGCGCCAAATCAATTTTAAATGCGTATGAGGTTGTGAATTACTAAAATAAAGTATCTGCTTGTTTGTTTTTTGAATGCAGCAAGTTCATATCTTACATTAAAATTGTTAAATTAAAAACTTTTATATTTTAAAAGACGTTTCAAGGTAGCTTTTGCTCAGAAGAATGGTATTTATAGTTTCATATTAAACTACTATTTATTTAACCTTTAAAAGTAAAGGAATGACAACATAAATTACATAGGCTATATCAAAGGTGGGAAATCTGCGGCTCCCGTGAGTTTTTTGTGCGGCCTCCATGACAATAGAATGGTGTGTCAATGACTACTGCTGATAACTAGAGAACACTTCTTTTAGGGAGAAAATCAAGAAATTTAAATTAGGACCAAAATGAAGACCTTTTCTTCTTTTGTTTATTATTTTAGAGATTATTTCTTTTTGGTGACAAAAATTAAATAAATCTGGACAGATCAAAGTGAAGATCTTTTTTCTTTTGTTTATTTTTTTAGAGATCATTCCTTTTTGGTGACAAAAATTAAATAAATCTGGACAGATTCAAAGTAAAGACCTTTTCTTCTTTTGTTTATTTTTTTAGAGATCATTCCTTTATGGTGACAAAAATTAAATAAATCTGGACAGATTCAAAGTGAAGATCTTTTTTCTTTATTAAACATTATCTCTTTTTGGCGACAAAAATAGAGTCGGATTCAAAGCGATTACGCAATTTTTTTAGGTGTTTTTACTTATGCGGCCTTCTTTCTTCAAAAATATGAAATATGGCTTTCAATAACAAAAAGGTTTTCCACCTCTGCGCTATACAAATAAGAGTGCAAGTTTTCATTTCAAACTACAGGATTTTAAATTTCGATATTTCGCAGGTTTGATATTGCTGGAATATACGTCGTCATGTTTATGCACATCCTCAAAACTCTTCTGCAAGTTTTACTTGTTTTTTCTTTTCTTATTATTGCTTTTGCTTTGGCTTTTACGGTTTTGATGCAAAACGAGGTAAGTGTTTTATAATTAACTCACAATTATTATATCGTTGGCTGCTTTGTCTCCTAACCCAGCGGTTCTCAAACTTTTTTGTTCACGGCGCCCTTCAAAAACTTGTCAATACTCGCGGCGCCTTAATGAAGCCGAAATTTGCAAATTTTAAGTTTTACCAAGAAATTGTATTTCGATCATGTTCATCATTTAAAATGCACAAAAATGTCAGCATTATTCGCAAAATACTAAAAAGCATTTATGTAAGCAGTGAGCTTGTTGCTTTATGCACAATTTATTTAACCGCGGTGCAATGCTTGATATTGCAACACACATGTCGCGTTCAATGTCAATCTTATTGCGATACTTCCGCTTGATTACTGCTACCGCAGAAAAACCGACTTCACACAAGTGTGACGTTGCAAATGGCACAAGAACACAGAGAGCTTTACAGCCTACGAGTGGAAATTCAGATCGAGCCTTAACCCAATGAAATGAGTAAATTAAGGTTGTATAAGCTTTTCAAAGTGAGGTCAGAAGAAAGATCGATAAATTGTTCAGCTTTCAGAGATGTAAACCCCTGAGAGGCATTTGGATTATCAACAAAAGGATTTCTTATCCGATTGTGCTTCTTCATGTCTTCAGAAAAATATTTCTCAAAATGCGAGATTAGAGCATCCAAACAAACACATCACAGTCTTCACATCACACTCATCGGTATTCTGCAGGGAGAGATTGCCAGATTGCGAGTTTAGATGGGATTTTAAAAGAAGAAAGTTATCACAATGTTCGTTATTTATCAGCAGATCAGTTTGTCACAACTGTAGTTTTCTTTTAAAGGCTGTAATTTTGTCATGGAGTTGCAGAAAATGAGTTTCTTTTCCTTGGAGAGAGATGTTTAATTGATTTATTTAAAAAAAATATCGCAGAGATACGCCAGCTGAGTCAGAAAAACTTCATCCTCAAAGGTAGTTGCATGTGCATGGTTTTCTTCTTTTAAAAATATGAAGGTTTCGTTTCCAATTAGTACACACGCAAAAGAACTTTGCCTTTGGAAAGCCACCTTGCATTAAAATAAAACAATAAATTGTTGAGCTTCTCTGCTCCTAATTCATTGCAAAGACGTTGGAAAAGCCGAGGTTTAAGTGTCCTTGCTTTAATGAAATTTACGGTTTTGACAACAACTTAAGCACTCCATTAAGGTCACCACTGAGCTGTTGCGAAGCCAGCGCCTCATGGTGTATTAGGCAGTGGGTCCATTTTGCGTTAACGGCAACGCCCTGCACTTACGTTCGCAGCCCGCCAAAACGACCAAAAATAACTCGGGCACCATCAGTTCAAAAACCAACACGATCTTTCCATTTGAGATTATTTTCCTGAAAAAAATTGTTCAGTATTGCAAACAATTCATGCGAACGACAATTTGTTAAAATGGGTTTACAAAAAAGCAAATCTTCAACGATATTGTCATTGTTATCGATAAAGCGTACGTAGCAAATCAAATAAGCATCTTTATTACTGGTACTGGTTGTTGCCTCATGTAACTGTAAGCTGAACTCATTTCCACGCATTTTCGCAACTAGCTGATCATTAATATCATCCAATATTTTATCGATCCTCCTACTAATGGTATTGTTGGAGAGCGGAACAGCTTTTAGTTTTTGAGCAGCTGATTCTCCAATTATTATCAAAACTAAGTCAAGAGCAGCCGGAACCACAAGTTCTTCCGCAATGGTATGCAGTTTTTTACATTTCGCGATTCTGTACGCAACTTTAAAAGACGCAAGCTGTGCTTTGGCTGGTGTTTGCAAAAAATTTGAAAATACGACCCACTGCTTATTCATTTCTAATAACTTACGAGCAAAAACTCTCGTGGTTTTTTAGATAAGTTATTGTAACTAACAACTAACAAGCGGTTCCACACAGCTGCTGCTTACCACACAATGTAAAATTGTAAAAAGCTGCTTACAACTTTCACATTGTAATTTTTGTGAGGAAAGCAGTAAATGCAACAACTTTTACATGTTTTCGCGGCGCCCCTGGTAAGGTCTCGCGGCGCCCAGTTTGGGAACCGCTGTCCTAACCTATAAATACTTTGAACGTTTTTCAGGCAGACAAAGCTTTCAGCAATCCATATCTTTCGATAATTCGTGTTTTAACAATGTTTCTCGGAGAAATTGACTATGTGCCAAAATTTCTTAAACCATTTGTTGACGATGACCCACAAACCAATCACTTCGGTGTGCCCACATTTTTGCTCCTTCTCACTTTTATCCTAATGATGCCGATCCTTCTCATGAATTTGCTCATCGGTTTGGCAGTTGGAGACATCGCTGAAGTCCAAGCAAATGCCGTTTTGCAACGACTTGCAATGCAAGTAAGTACGGTTGCATTGAAAGTGATTTTGTTTGATGACAGAGTTTTGGTGATTTGAAACAATTTCTGAATCTCAAATTCTGAATCTCAATAAATTGAATGGTTGACAAAATTAGTAAACAAATCATAATTTTATTTTCTGTGGCGTTTGATGAATATAGTGAAATGGTGTGATTTATATTTCTAGATTACTATAATCTCAAACATGATGGTGCGGCTCTCCTTTTTTTTATTTTAAATTTGATTAGAGCAATTTCAGTCTTAATGATAACAAAAATTCGAGTAAAAAATTATTATAAAATTAAACTAATAGGAAATTTCTATAAAAAGTACTTGTAGTGTATCCAATTATACTTCAAATTTAGGCTTTTTTGGTTATTCAAAAATCAAATCTTTCATTCTATCTGATACGTGTCGTAATTTCATATTCCTGTAAGATGACACAAAACCAGCACTTAATTGATACCGTCGCAGCGAAGTGAAGCGTTGGCAACACCACGCTAAATTTATCTCGTCTCAGAATCAAAATCAGAACCACAAGTACGCCTACAGAAAAATTAGCCCACTGGTGATGTTCAGAAAAATCGTGCATCAGAATAATAAAACAAATCAATGAAATCACTAAAATACATTTCGACGTTTTAAATTTTTAACAACTCCATCTACAAACTTAAATCAAGTATTTCACTTTACACTTTTATAGTAAACAAATATAACGGCTGTTAATTGTAGTAATGCTTGGTTGTCAGGTCCAGCTCCACACCTCCATAGAATCGAAGCTTCCCGCTTTTTTCTTGCAGCGAGTCGACAAGAACCACACAACTTACTACCCGAATCGATGCAACAGTTTCTTCAAGCAAACTTGGGATCAAGTGAGAATATGTTGCTATACAGTCAATATCGTAAAAAATAAAAATTTTACATCTGCAAAGTATTTTAACTTAAATATGTATTAACAATTTTTTTACGAATAAATTAATTCTTTATTATACGTATTAACTCTAGGTTGCCCGGATTTTAATTTACTGGGTTTAAAAACTTTCTCTCTTTTCACTTGACTATTAAATAATATTTTGCTATTCATTCACGTAATTTAAAAACAATAGTCTATGTCAAAAATCGGAAACTTGCGCCCCATGAATTTTTGTGCGGCCTCCATAACAATGTAAAAAGTAATAGAATTAGGTGTTAATGATTACTACAGATACTAGAAAACGTTTTATTATTTCAGAGACAAAAATAAGGAAATTCAAGACAAATTCCAAATGAAGACCTCTTTTAGAAATCCCTACTTTTTAGGGCCAAATATTAATAATTCCGAGAAAATTTCATTCTGGGATATTTTAACTTATGTGGCTATGCGGTCTCCTTTGTTACTGCGTTATATACTTGTTACTCACAAATATGGGTTTCGTTCCAAATTAGTTTAATGTTTAAAAATACTCGAGAGAGCAGCAAATTTTTTATGGGAGTTATTTTTTATGGCAAACCTGGTCACTGCTATGTCTCAGTCTGTTATTATTATTACTTTTTTACATTCCTTCGAAAGTTATTTAATAAAAGACATTCTAAAGCGTTTTGTCTCATTTAAAAAATTTTCCGCCTCTTTGTCAACGTTCCTTATTCGCATATAACAGGAGTTTCCAAACTGGGGTACATGTACCCCCAGCGGTACATTTTGACTTTTTAAGGGGTACATTATATCTAAAAGAATATCCTTATTCAACTTATTTGTTGTAAGGATAATTGATTAAATTTGGATCTAACATATTTTTCATGTGTTCTCGCTAGTTTCCAATGATTTATCATAATTGAAATAGACTACTGTAATAGCTATAATGCTTCTAAGTGGTCCATTAAGAGGTCCTTCTATCGAAAAATGTCTGAGTCAAAATGCACGTTATGAAACCAAAAGTTTTACAGAACTGGCACTAAATATCTTATGAAGTTTGAGAAGGAAATTGACTGATATTTGCTAAGTCTAGGTAAAGATGGGTTCGCATATATTAGGAATCCTTTCTCTGGAAACGCTCAGATGCTGCAGACTGGAACGGTATTTAAGAGGAACTGGTTAAACTTAAATATGATAGTTTTGCACGCTGTGTGTATTCTGAGAAATAGTTATGTATAATTGGGATTATGATGTGCAACTCATACGAAAAATTGCTACACCTGCTATTCAAGCATTTTTTTACTTCCATCATCACTTTCTTTTGTTTATCTAAATCGACATTTTCAGTGCTGGTGGAAATTAAATCGAAATTAAGTGAAAATATCAGAACATGATCTTCGTTGTGCTTTTGAGGATGTTTCACCTGGTAGCCATGAGGTTGTTGCTAAAAAGCAGGCTCATCCATATAATTAGTATTGCTAACTTATTTACATTACATTGTTAGTTTGATTGTAGACTATTGTTTGTTTAAACTAGTATTACATAGCTCTGAATAATTTTGTGTGCTTTTTATTATTTTATTCATTAAAAATTTAATTTAATTAAGGATAATCACATTTTTCCTATTCAACTAAAACTTAGTTACTAAAAATGTGGTGGTTAATTTGATAGCCAAAAATATAATTTTAAATTTTTACATGAAATCCAACAATAGTCATAAAATTTGGTTTCAAACGTAGAATAATGCTCCATTTCTATACATTTTCGAATTTCACATCTTGTCGTTCCATATCGCATGATCATGTGATATTATGCCCTCATTCATACAGCAATGTGTCTTTGTTACAGATCATAATATATAAAGTTACTCTCCCGAAAACATCAGTTAGATAATCTTTTCATCTGTTTTGTTTTAATTTTTTCTGATAATTAATTGCTTCTGATAAACTTTTGTTTTAATTATGAAAAATTAGTAATTTAAATATTGTGGTTGTTTTGTTTTTATTTCTATTTGAATAAGAAAATAAATGTAAATAGAATCAAGTTAGTGGTTAACCTCCTGAGTTTGAACTGCCACAATAAAACTTAAAAATAACGCCCCTAATCACTATAAATTACCGATTTTAAAGATATTTTGGAAGGATTGCAATGAATTGCTTAGCTATTAAAAGTAAGTTATGCATCAGAGCAAGTTGAGCGTAGCGCTGAAAATGTGACAAAATTTTGGGGGTAAATGCGAACCTATAAAGTGTCGAAAGGGTACCGATGAACAAAAAGTTTGGAAAACCCTGGCATATAACGTTTCAAAACAAAATATGAAATAATAGAAAAATGTTTAAACGATGGGAATAAGCCTTTTTTAAAATTAGCTTTATTATCTTTATTTTATTGCCTATACTTATCTTAAACTAATGCAAATAAAAAAGGCATAGTGCTTCAGATAAATTATATTATCTATTACCAATACGTATAAAAAAAAAATTCTAATTATAAAAAGAAAATAACTTAATACCTAAATTGCTTTTTTTTAAGTTTTACGTTGTGTTGGATTGTTTTGTTGTGAACTACGTACTTGAAATATACAAAAATGCTAGTTAGATCTTTTGTAATTACTTAAATTTAGTTAGTTTGAAAATAAACGATTCTTAATTTGAGTATACTATTTTTTAGGATCTTAGTTATTTTCAAAATGTGCTTTACAGAACTTTTGCTAAAAACTACACGAACTTGAAAACTTATTACGACCAACCAGTATATTTTGATAAAAGTTTTCAGAGCTGTTTTCTCACAATTTTCAATAACATGTACTTTGCATATAATTGATGTATTAAGAACAGAAAAAAATTGATGACTGTAATCATTTTGTTTTGCAAAAGGTCTTCAAGTACACTGGTATTCAAGAAGATTACGGAGACAGTGGAGAGTCCAGAAGCGATCCTTACATGGATTATGTACAAACTGAATTGCTAAAACAAAAATGCAGGTGTGAAAAGTGATGACAAAAACTGCTATAAAAATAAATTACCAATTTCGAAGTGAACAATAAAGTTTTTTAATAATCAAATAATAATATAAAAACCAAGGTGTAAGTAAAAAAATTATTATAAACCGCTTTAAAAATCTTTTTTAACAGACTTTTTTGCTAAAATCTCATTTTTTGGCTCTATTAAATCAACAAAAGCTTTTCAGCCACTTTTTGTACTTTACTTTTCAAACTATTTTTTTGCTATTTTTCAATATAAGTGTTGAAAATATTTTATCTTTTAAAGTGACGTTGAAATAATCTAACTAGAAAGATAAACATTTTTTCCTAAAAATTGCTTTTTTGTGAAATATGAATTTTTTCTGCTTTCTGCGTGGGGAAAGGGATGATGGAGATGGCAGTGCCAGGCAGAAGGAAAAGAGGAAGGCCAAGGAGAAGGTGGATGGATTTGGTGAGAGAAGACATGGAAAGGGTTGGAGCTAGGAAAGGAGACGAAGTAGACCGAGTGAAATGGAGATTACTGTCGCGCTGTGGCGACCCCGAGTAGGGAGAAGCCGAAAGAAGAAGAAGATGAATTTTTTCTGCTTTACTAACTGACACCATCGAGAGACTATGAGCATATGTCGCCTTGCTGGACTAGGCATCCACCCTTCTTTATAGACGAATTATAGATGAAACTTGGAGTACTTCGAGAAGACATCCAGGCTCCGTGCTTACTCGTGACCAGTACCAGGCCTGTTTGAATGGGCTTGTCCAGAATACGTTGGGTTAAGCTCAATTGCCTGTGGAGTGGTGTTCGGTAGTTTCATTTGCCCATGCACAAATACGGTCTCGCTTCTATAACGAATTGCGGGTGCGGTGTCATTAAACAAACCGCGTCGGGCACCACACGGAGCACGAGGTCTGACGGTTTTGATGATAAAACTCAATGCTGGCTCAACAACATCACTGCCAGCATCTGATCTGGGCAGTACAACAGCCAGGAGTAGTAAAAGCATAAACCCTCGGCCCCAGTTCTGTTTGCGACTGACCCGTAATGGATGCCCTGTCAAACAAGGACGACGAGCACATGTAAACAAAATATTTTCATACATGAGTAAAAAAATGTTGAGTAGCAAATCCGCGAACGAGAAAAGAATATCATTGACAAAAGAAAATTTGGTTAATAGTTGAATATTTTAATTAAAATTAATCCATTAAAAACAATTTTGGGACGTAAGTTAGTCATATAGTAAGTAGCCCAAGGTTACGCGATATGAACCTTAATCAAGAGATGTAAATACTACTTATGTCAATGAAACAGCAAACAACGCTAATTTCCAATATATTTTGCAAATACACGCACACCCATACTGCCGAATTGTATTTGTATGCAATTTTAAAATTTTTTTAACACGGTTACAATAAATTTTCATGATAAGATTGCTATGAAAGTACGCTACACGTTAACCCAATATTAGTGTAAAACATGTGATTTATCAAATGATTCTTTACCAGCTGCTAATAACTGTTGTTCTTAACTGCTTTCTGCCCAGTCGAGTGCATTTAACAAAAAATTTGATTTGCAAATTCAATGTAGCTCTATTGATCTTGCATCAGCTTTAGATTACAAACAAACTAAAAAAACAATTGTTGTTAATTAAAATGCTCACCAATTCTGTGATTTCACATTTAAAGAATATATAATTATCACATGTTTACATTCAATTTAAAAATGTAATTTACGCTTTTCAAAATTTTGATTTTAGGCTATAAAATTGTCAATTTTACAAAAATTTTTAAGAGAAAAGTTCAAATAAATTGCAATGCCGATTCTACTTTGTTTTCAACGGGAATCCATAATAGAAGGCCCAACAAACTAATTTTAAGTGATATTACTCGTAAAGGATTAGCATTTCACGACAGTTTTTGTTTTACTTTTATTTTGTGTCACAAACAACTGTTAAACATTTTTCGTACTTCATTTACGTTTACAGTAACGTAGGCCTATTTCCAATTCAAGACAGTCAGTCATAAAGAGAGAAATCAAATACACCTAGCTTGTAAACCGTTATTCATTAAGGGGAAATTATATAAAAATAAATTAGTTATTTTTTCAAATTTATTAAAGAATTTTATTACATGCACTTACAAGGGCCTTTAAGCTTGGGCTAAATTTTTTTTGAAAAATTATGACGTGTAAGTTAGAGTTTTTGATTGACAAATTTATCAGCTCCAAATCATGTCACATTTAGATTGAAATACTGTTTTTGGAATTTTAAAAAGTTTTTCTAGAGGTGAAATCAATAATCGAAACAAAATACTAAACAAACAACAAGTTAATTTTGTTTGGTCAGCAAAAAAATGTACAATGAAATAGTAAAATACTTACTTTAAAAAAAAGAAAACTACGGACAAAATTCAAGCAACTGTTTGACAATCTGACAAGCTTTTGCTAAGCTAATGAAATTACTGGGTTGGCGCTTCAGGTGTGTGCTTATTCACCATTATAGGTTAATTGAAGCTTTTTGGTTTATTTCAAAAACATTTTTTCTTTTTTATAGTTCAGTTTCACAGCTGTTTATTGATACAATACATTGTAAAAGCTATCTTTAACCTTAACGTTTTATAAAGTATTGTTGAAAACCCCACATTGCTTTGGAACTTTCCCTTTTTGGATAAGAATTACCAACAACTTTTAATCCTGATCAGAGCAATGCCATTATACGTCCTTCAATGAAGAGCTTCAAAAGCAAGCGTTACATAACTGGTAGTTTGAACATGTGTTTTCATTCTATTTTGCTGCAGTTTCCTGCACTGATTTGATTGATGACGTCATTAGGAACGAAGGATTGGTAACAAGAGTCGAGCGGCGACGAAAAACGTTGAATGTCTCTCGATTTGAAACGATGCAGTCAAACGAAAGTAAAGACTTGGCAGCTTTTTTGAATTTTTTGCTTTTATAACTGTAAATCAGGCAATTAAGGAAGGAATTTGAAAAAAGAATTCTAGACGCAATATAAGCCAAGGAATTCCAAACAGCTTTTGCAACTGGATTGAATTCCTTGTGGTTTGGTTCGAACACATTCAAAACTCCAATAATCATAACCAAAATAGACGGAATTATTGCGATAGAAAACGCGACAACGATCATTCCCACTGTCGTGGTGCGGATTAGCTCTGTGGATTTTTTTTCTTTATTTTTTACCGCAGGCTTTTTTTGTAAACTTGAAGGTATGGGATTGATTTTTGCTCTGAGCGTTGTCATTTCACAGAAGGTTTTCGATAGTTTTCTTTTTGCTCCTGGCTGCGCGTCTGTGTTGATAATTTTCCGTTTAAATCCTCCCTCTTCAAACGAACGATGACGTCGTAGGGACACAAATATCCACAAATTAAGAATCCATATACAAAGAAGAGACCCACCAAGACTGACAACGTACGCCAAATAAAGCTGAAAGAAAAAACTAGTCATAAAACTTAAATTACAATTTTTTTATTTTATTTATTTTTATCTCTATATTTATCCTCTTAACGCAAAGGCGATCACCCCAATCTGCTTCCGAAGAGGCTTTTCGGTTGAAATTTTTTATTTTTTTAGATATATGAGTCAGATTTAGAGCTTCTTGCAAAGACCACCAAGTAGGGAATTGTCGGTAGCGTAGTCGAGTTGTTAAAAGCGTCGTAATTGTGAATGATACGTTTTTGGGAAAGAATTCTTACGACACTTTCCCTGTTGGGCGGTCGCGGCCAGCAGTACTAAATTTCAGTCATATCTCTATAAAAACCAAAAACTAAAATAAAAAGTTTCTACCGGACAGCAATATCTTGGCATCTCCAGAAGCAAGTTGGGGGAATTTCTTGACAGTTGCCCTATGTATAGCGCCTTAGAAACTTTCCAGCGAGTCTGGAGCATAAGTATAAAGATGAAATATGAAAAAAAGAGAAAAGTGTTGTACAGTCTTTCTCAAAAACATAACAACAGAATGATGCAAATACATTTTGTGCCCAGGCCGTGGCGATTGTGTTATGCTATCAAAACGCCGCTCCTAACCACTCAATTATCTCGTATTTCCATAGCCGTACCTGGTGGGGGTCAGGGGGCAATTGGCCCTCCAAGTTTTCAAGATTTGGGCAAAATTCAAATTTTTCGGGCAGTGACGAAAAAATATTTGGGCAAAACCAGAATTATTTTGGCAGCGATATCAAAAATTTGGGCAAAGACAGGAATTTTAGGGCAGCGACAATGATCAAGTGCAAAAAAATAATTACCAAATTTAGGTGAAGACCTTTTTTTTAGAGAACACCATGATTTTAGAACGAAATTTTGTCTTCGTCCGAGAATCTCAGAAAAATTTTTGTCCTATTTGTAAAGTACTAGAAAATCATGATTTGGGCAAATGTTAAAAAATTTGGGCAAAACTTCATTGCCCCCAAATTTTTTTTGGCTGGTACGCATATGCGTACTTCACTTGGTATGTCACAAAGCCAAATCATAAGTTTGCTTTAATCATAATTACATGTGGAAGCTGCTTTGAAAGCGTTCATCTAACACAGTTTCTTGAAAGCTCTGACGTTAATGGTAAATATGAACAAGAATAATTGAAAATTAACACTTGATGATCGATCTTTTAATAAGTAAAGAGAAAATTTTATTGTTTAGTTTCGAAGTTAATTTTAGTTTTTCAAATAAATTCAGTGCTTTTGCCAAGTATTTCGAAACATCATTTTAAGGGCCAACAGCAGTCGATACGGTTTTGGTTTAACTTTTGTCTTCATCATAATTTGCAGTGGCATTTTGAAGAGAAGCAGAGGGATGATGTCATCAATCACCCAAAACGGGGAGGTACGCAAAATTTGAAATGCAACCGTTACACAGCAATAGAAGTAATATTATTTATGATAGAAAATTTAAAATGACCCAGCTATCAAAAAGATAAATAAAAATACAGTAATGCGATGAATAGCTTTTATGGTCTTGGTATACGGCCTACTTTTATGAAATAGACTCACGTTTGGCGCAATGATAACTCCCAGCACTGTCAATTGGTATGAAATGGTTGGTATAAACAAAGGGCAAAAGGCAAGCGCGAAGCTCAATATCCACACAATTAAGATTACCATCGATGTGCAGCATTTGATCTTATCAACATAAACTTTATAAGCGAGTGGCCGAAACACGGCGACTAACCTGAAACAAAGAATAGCAATTTAAAATTTCAAGTAGAATTTTTCGTTGTAAAGCCAACTGTCAAAAGGGACTAAATAACAGAGAAAAGCTTTTTGGCCGAAATAGAACAAATAAATATTAAATAAATAATCATGCGTAATTTCCTTACCTTACTGCCAGGTAATGTCAAGAGTAGAAATCACGCTTTATTTTAAACGTGTTCGATTTTTGTCAAGCAAGCTATCATTAGCTACTAAATTACTGTAAGTATTTGAAAATGTTAATCGTTTTCGTCTCTGCATTTTTTTTATGTCCTATTTTTTTGGTTTCTGACATACTAAATATAAACGGTCGTGATAAAATACAGCAAAATAGTTTCAATTAATAACATAATAAATATATTTTTACGTCAAGCTACACCCAAGAACACATTTTCTGGTTTTGTGCGATATACAAATGTCAGCACACGAGCGTCTAATTTGCAATAGTTTAAAGCGTTATTTTAACCAGAAATGCTTATATCCCTTATTGTTTGTATTAAGTAAAATAAAAAACACTTTTTTTTTTTAAAAGAATGAGTAAAACTGGCTTGGTCCAAAGTGTAATACCAACTATTTAAAATGGATTTTTGTTTATGATTTTAATTTAAGAAACGAAGCAGCCACAGTAATATACTTCACCCACCGATCTACTGATATAGCCACCAATGAAAAAACAGAAGAAGCTAATGCAGTTATAGTAATTACTCCAAACCCATCGACATAAGACTGGCTGTGGTAATCATATAAACTGATGGGATTCTTATCGTCTGTGAATTTGTGCGGGCGAAAATAGACTGTCCAGGTCGTATTGATACAGCCGCACACAACTATAGCTGTGAGCAGGTCCGCCACTGCCAAAGAGCTTCTTAATTGTCTGAAAGAACAAAAAGCTTAAATTGAACATCGACATGCATAACCTTTAATAAGTGGGATTTTTTGAAGTCCGATACGCAAGTTGCACAGAGAAAACATGGTATTACCGTCAGAGTTAGCCCTCTAAAAAAAAAATGCCGAAAAATCAGCAATGTCAGAAATTTTTACAATACTCTTTCATTTAATCCGATGACGTGTTTTTAATCTTTAGTTCAAAAATTTTATTTGAGCAAGTAAGATAAAAAAAAACACCTAAAGAATCGAGTAGTTTTAAAATTATAGCGCTAAGTTTCGCGGACCATAAGATATGATAACAAAAGTTAAACCAATGAAAGAATAGTTAAAGCACGTTTTCTAAAAATGTTGATATAATCTAAAAAAAAAGAAGCGTTCAACTTCTAAATACGTATGCACGTTTTTCTTGGGAAGTAAATACTAAATGGTACCTAGAATATAGGCCATCTTTAAAAGTTTTTAGATCGAGCAGTACCTTTTTTAACTCAATTTGTTTGCATCAAGATTCTGTGTAAATCTTAAGTTGTTATAAACCCGGAAAATAACTAAAGACTGCAATAAATTGCTTATAAATCTTGATAAAACAGATATTTTTATTATATTTTGGCATTTTTACTCTTTTTTTCAATGGAGTACTCCAAATTCCGACTTTTAAAGTATTGATTTATACTTAGCAGCTCACTCTTGAAAATAGCTATTTTTACATTGCCCCGTCCTAAAAAGTACGTTTGCCGATTCCTTTTCAGGACGGGGCAATGCAAGAATGGCTATTTTCTAGAGTGATCTGCTAAGTCTAAATCTGAGCAAAGTCAACTCTGAGTCAACTCTGGCCAAGTCAACTCTAAACAAACCGCAGACCATGTTCTAACAGCGTGCCCTATATATCGGGTACCACATAGAGCACGAGATCTGACGGTTTTGGATGACGAAACTCGATGCTGGCTTAATAATATCACTGCCAGCATCTGGTTGATGCAGTGCAGCGGTTTGGGGTAGTAAAAGGATAAACCCTCGGCCCCAGTCCTGTTTGTGTCTGACCTGGAGTGGATGCCCTTCAAACGACGACGACGACTCTTGAAAATAAATCCTAATTTTAAACATTCATCTTATTCTTGATGGTTGATTTTCATTAGCTAGTTAAGGTCTATAAACTTTCACCAACGCGACTGCAATTTCCAAATCTTCCAGTGTTTTCTTACTTTATCTTTATGTCGGCGATTTTAATAGTCGCCCCGTTGATTTGGGTTACGATTACAACAGTGTGTACTGTGGAAAACAGTGATGGCCTTACAAAAAGGGGGACCGGTGCAAAAAAGTAAGGGAGGCCACTATTTAGTGTACTAAAAAGGTAGCTGAAGCCATTTTTAGTGTATGAAAACAAAGTGATCTCTAAAAAAATGAAATAAAGGTCTTCAATTTAGGGGGAGGAACTATTGGGTGATCCAAAGCATGGATAGGCACTTTTTGCTATCTCAAGACATAGTGATCTCTAAAAAACAAAAAAAAGTTTTTACTTGAACAACCATAAGACACAACAACCTAACGAGCAGAAGCCGAATATGCTGCTGATCTTCAAAGTTTTTTCTTCTTTTTGACATGCCACCAACGTCCTGGTCCTACTATGAAGAAATAGAGCAATTTCTTGTGTGGGGGAGCCACGTTTTGATGTATTTTAGAGGGGCTTGGTGCTGCTGCACCGTTTGAACCTATTAAAGCCATCGCTGGTGGGGAAATATTAATAGTCTTGTCCATTTATCCGATAAAAGGATGCCGCAAGCTTTCACTCTGGCCGCCGGAACATTGGTATTATTAGGATCTAACTTTTGCTTGTGTGAGTCCTTACAGTCGCTTACCTGATAGATGTGTCCTAGACAAGTTTCCAACATCAGCCTTTGCTTATTACACCACCAAGATTTGCTTTGTCCGTCACTGGCCAGACGCGCGCCGTGTTTCTCAGGGGACTGCAGAAACGCGGTGCAGAGAAATTCACAATCTGCATCCCACATTCTCGCCTCACAGACGGTCTCATAAATAACTGACGCTTTAAAGTACTAATACCCATACTTTCAGGCATCCATCCCGCCGAGCTTTGCCAACTAGAAGCGACACTTTCCTTGACTTACCGTGGCACTCTGGATTCTAAACATTATCACATCATCTTTTATATGGGTTTTCAGATACTTTCCGAGAGAGACTGAGGTCTAATCCCCCGTTTGTGCCAGCAAAGCGGAATCTATTAAACAACCTTGACGAATTAAACATCCGCGCTTCTCAGTGGAAAGCGAGAGTGATTCACGCTTCATGAGTTATACCTATGACCAATACTGGACCTGTTGGAATGGGTTTTCCACAAACTGCTTGGGTTAAGCTCAATCGCTTGCGGGCTGGTGTTGAGCGGTTTCATCGTCC
Organism: Diplosoma virens; assembly: GCA_963680785.1. NCBI lineage: Eukaryota > Metazoa > Chordata > Ascidiacea > Aplousobranchia > Didemnidae > Diplosoma > Diplosoma virens. The sequence goes on along the minus strand of OY796887.1, from coordinate 39,254,253 downwards.
GTGCACTAATGGGATCTCGCTCCTTTGCCGGACTGTAATTGCAGCGCCATTGAACAAATCGCAGATCACGTCCTAACGGCGTGCCCCATACATCGGGCACCAATCTGATGGTTATGCATGACGAAACCTGATGCTGGATCAACATTGCTGCATTGCATTTGATCCAGGAAGTACAGCAGCCTGGTTGGTAAAAGGATAAACCCTCGGTCCCGGTCCTGTTTGTGCCTGACCCGGAGTGGATACCTCTAATTCCGACGAGGACAATCCTACGTTAAAAAATATTAATTTTCTATGTCCGTCCTTAATAAAAGATTCCAAAAAGACCTTTACATGTGCTAATCTCCGTGTAAAGAAAGAATCTGATTCTGAACTTTCCTGTTTTCCATGGTACAAAATGCTTGCTTTTTAAAATATCAAACTCGAGTTAGTTTAAAGGATAATCACAGAAACTTCAAAGCGCTTCTTTCCAATAAAAATTTGCAAATAAAATAAAAGTTTATTTGTTTCTTTGTTTCTTTGTCTCTATTCTAAAAGGTTAAATTAATTTTTGTAGCTTATATTTATAGCAGTAATAAGGTACATTAAACAAACGTTTTACTCCGGTTCTTACAGAATATTCAAAATATTACTCTTTGGTTTTCATACGTGACCGATTCTTTTTTAGATAAATCAGTTTACCGTTTTTTAAAGATAGTTTTCTTTAAAAAACAATACTTAAAAAACAAAACAATACTTACATGACTGAGTTTATTTAATCTTGAGCGATATAGTAAGAGATAAAAGTTAATAAACAAACGCTGCGATTTACACTGAATTTGTTTAATGATATTCTAATATAATAAAAATTGCTGACTCACCCGTGTATGTTAAAAATCATCCTCGTTTTAACTGACACTGCTAAAACCAAAACATTTGCTATTATGATCGCAAGAATGATAAGTCCATCGATTAAAAACATGATGTATAAACCCCATTTGTACGAGTCGGGTAAACAGCCAGCTAAAGATGGCGGGGTACTTTGCTCTATGTATTGTTCTTTGGTGAATCCACATGCTACTGGAAGACCAAAAGGTACGGAGTGGATCAGCCATTCACTGTACAGTGGGTAAATGTTTGTTTGTGATTTATTCTTTGCTATATTTCTTTGTTTTATCTGGTAATATGCGTTAATGCTTTCACATGACTTCAAAGCAAGCTGTCGCTTTTCTGATTTAATACCGTCTCCGTAGATTTGATCTCTTCTCTCTTCTTCGCTAACTTTCTTTTCGGCTGTGTTGTTACCGGAAAGCAGATCAGCGCAAAACTGGCTAAAATCATAGTTTTCTTTGGAAACATTTTCGCAAACTCGATAATAAACCATTTGGTAATAAACAGAGAAATTATATTTTTTTTCTCTGCATTCTTGAACTATTTTTGCCTTTTCCGAAAAATTTCCACTTTTATTGGTAAATCCGCTATCAAGAATTTTATCTAAATGTAGGAGTAAAGATTTCCTATTAATTTCAAAGCTTTCGGAAGAATTGATTTGAAACAGACTTGTAATCACAAAAATAAAAAACAGCTTCATTTCTGTAATTTAAGGTTTTAATTTAGTTTTAATATTCTAATTGTTGTAAATAAAATCTTCCTGTAGAGTCACAATTATATTAAGATCTTACTCCTCACATCGCTGTTACATTTCAACTTGACAAATGTCTCTGTAAATGTTGCAACTTTAAATGTGCTTTGGGATTTATGTATTAGTGTTCGTTGCAAAATCTAATTGACTTGTGGTAAGACTGTGTGAAGCAGAATCTTTACGTAAAGTGAATGTTTAAGCTGCAATAAAAATAGAATCTTGGCAATGTCTTTTTAACTGATTATAAATCAGCTCGTGACCATCAGGTCAAATGCTCAATTTATCAAATATGTGTGAAGGACTTGCTCAAATATAGACCTATGAAAGTGAATTAAACTTTAGCTTGGCAAAATGTAAATCTTTTTAAAATTTCCTACTTTCGGGTTAACATTTTCTCCATTCATTTGGTAAGAAAAATAAAAAACTGCATGTTGGCTGATGCGCAATCAATACATTGTTAAAATAGTTAAAGATTTGCCTTCATCGATGTACAAAACTTGACCTGCTTTACATTAAGAATCTTAACATAGCTTTAAATTAAACAAAAAAATTGTAAAAAGCTTTATTCTGCAAAATTTTTTATAGCTTTAAAGTCATTTTGAGGTTTTAAAATTAAAAGCCGATTGTGCGAGCGAATTAGTTTTTATTCGTTCAACAAGTATATTGGTACTTTTGTTTAATATCGTCATAACTTAAAATTCATAAAAAGCATTTTTTAATGCAAAAGTGACAAATGTTTTTGCCTGATGTGAGATTCTTTTGTGAACAAGTAATTTCTATTGGTCTTTAAATATCTTTTAATTTCATTGATTTTTTTAAGCCGTGAAACCAACATCTTTACTCACTTCACATAAACCTTGCAAGTTATTTTTAAGTAAAATAAAACTTTTTAACTATGCAATAGCTAAAAATTCTCAAATAACCAAATTAGTCATAATCACTATCAACGTTTCTAAAGTTACAAAATTGCCGACTCTTAGTTTTACATTGTCTAATTGAATTGCAAAGAATGTCCTTCGCCGTTTTAACTTTTCACGCTTGCTGCTTAACCTGACAAAAATAAACATTTAAAAATTCGTCAAAAAAAATTGTCTTCTAGAAGTCGCTTAAGTCCTCACATTTTTGCTACAGCTCGTACTACTACAGCTACGAATTAAAATTTTTTTTGTTTTGATGTTAAAAAGAAAAAGTTGAAATTCATCAAACAACAAACGAATGTAACAATTTCAAAGCAGGCACAGACTGAACGTCACTCTTTCACAATAAGATTCGAAAATACGTTTGAATAAGAGTGATCTAAACCTGTGACACATAGCGAAATGTTGTTTTAAATGATAATAAACACTTTATAATTATTACTGCAGTCCACTGAGCAAACCGCAGGCTACGTTGTATCAATCTGACCTATACATAACTCACCACAAAGAGCACGAGATCTGATGGTTTTGGATGACGAAACCCGTTGCTGGCTCAACACCATCACTGCCAGCATTTGAATAGCTCGGCTAGTGAAAAGATAAAACTCGGGCCCCTGTTGTGTCTTTGTCTGACCCTGATATATTTTTTGTGTACTTCTTTAAACGACAACGACGGAAATCACTACAGGGTATAGTTTTAAAATTCATTTTTTATTATATTTCGAACTCTATTATTCGCATATTCAAACTGATTCGCACCCCTGCCTTCAATTACATTCAATTACAATAATATTCAACACATTACAAAGGATAACAATTTTTGAATCTCGGCCCCAAGCTACAATGTAAAACTGAGTACTAGTAGTCACGACAAGCTTTGCATCTAAAAAGTCAAGCAATGCAGCACCTTGACCGAGACTATGTTCAATTCATTTTGCTACCTTTAAAATTTTAGAAGTTGGCTCAAACGCTGGAGTTGCAGGCGTCGTCCGATATTTTTCTTCGAGATTCAATTCAAGGTCAATTTCATGTTCAGTTTCAAAGTTGTAATTAGAGATTTGCTCTCTCTGCTGCACAAAGCGGCTGTTATTGACTTGGTTTGCACTTGAGTACGAAAGTGTTGTGGCTTCCAAAATTCTTTCTTAAAGAATTCATTTCAAAAAATTTGTAATTAAATTTCAAGTACCTTTGAGTTTTTAGTTTTTTTGCTTACGTCCCTTTTTCAAGTTGCTTTTTCAACTCTGTTTTTACGGGAAAACAAAGACTTGATAAAATTTAGCAAATTAGCCTAAAATCTTGGTAATTCGCCACGATCAAAGATAATTTATTTTGATGTAAAATTACATAACGTCATAAAACTCATTATACCTTGTCAACCAATAGCTGTCTTTGTGTTTTGGGGTGATAAGTTAGTCGTTACCTTCATTATCAGAGATAATCAAAGACTACTGTTTGATCTGGATTTTCTTTTCTTAAATGATACGTATTGTTTTCTTCAAAATAAGCAAGTGCATTCGTGTGTGTGTCGTAAATTTTTTCGAGTTATACACGTATTTAAAAATAATGTTTTACTTTATTAATATTTTAGTTTTAAATCTTATTCATAATTAATATGCTAAATTTTTTATATTTTAACCCTATTCTTCTCAATAACCAGGCTTTTGAAGTCCAGCCTTTGCAAAAACGTTTATAATTACTTCATTTTTGTAGATAAAATTTTGGAATTCCTTGACTTTTCTTAATTTGAAATACTGAATATGAAGCTATTTTTAAGTGGCTTCAAACAAAGGTTAACGGGTCAAATAGACGTTTTTTTACCAAATTTGTGTACTTTTGCTTGCTATCTTGAGCAGAGCGTGAAATTTCAAATTCACGCTTAAATTAGGCGACATGGAATTTGTTGCTTTTGCGTAACTACGGGAGTATGTGGAATGTCAAAGTCGACATGCCTGAGACGATGAAGAACTTATTTCATGTAAAATGGCATTTTCTTCCTCAAAGTTTTAGGCGATTACTTGGAAACAGTTTAAGCATTAACTTTGATAAGAAATATAAAAATTGGCTACTCAATTAATAAAAAAAGTTTCTTAAAATTCAAAATTTCTGAAAATCTAGAAAAGTTTCTCCGGCGTAAGTCTTGACCTACTTTGTTTTTAACATCTATTTGTATGATTTACCTTCCACAAAATCAGATCAATAAAAAAATATAAGCTAAAAATTTACAACAATCATCTTTTATTAATCTGTCAAGTTGGCAATTTTTTGGGGGATAAAATTGGACAGATCGCTCATAAAGCTAGACAATACAGATCACTCATGTTCCATCATCACCGTTCGGCTTTGCGCAAAAACTATCTTTGCTTGTAACGCTACTGAGGCGACTTGCGAGTTTAGAATGGGATCTATTGTTAGAACACCAGATATAGCTGTCCTATTTTTGGCCTATAGCGCACATACCAGCTTTATTGACATTGTCTTGAATGACACCTTACGCGTGTTCTCTCAATGCCTTTGTTGTACTCCAATAAACAACTTACAAATTTTTTCCAACCTGCAACTATCTAAGCTTTGTTAACTTAAAACGACATTTTTATTGGCTAAAAGTGGGAGTCTTAATGGTCTATCAAGCAGGTCTGCAAATGCCTCAAAGAGAGACTCAGATTGAGGCGCCCGTTTGTGTTAGCTGCTTGGAAACTATTGACCAATCTTGCCACACTGAGCATCCACACTGACCGTTAAATAAATCATTGACGGAACACTGAGTATTGTGAAAGATAATTCCGACTCCGTGTTGCATCTGCAGAGTCTTTCCTACAACCGACTTGTAGAAAAGAGCTTACCCAAAATAGTTTGAATTAAGCTCAAATGCCTGCGGATAACTGCTCCGCGGTTCTGTGAGAGTACATCCAGGCCCGTGCTTACTCCTGGCCAGTAGTAGGCCTGTTGGAATGGGCTTGCCCGTAACAGCTTGGATTAAGATCACTTGTCTGCAGAGTGGTGTTTGGCGGTTTCATTTGTCCGTGCACAAACATGATCTGGCTTTTATAACGAATTGCGAGTGCAGCCTTATTGAGCAAACCGCAGAATACGTTGTATTGGCGTGCCCCATACATCTAACACTACATAGTGCACGATTTTGGCTCATCAAAAATATTGGCGGGTCAAACAAATAAAACACCCCAATTTTCGTTCGAAAATCGAACTGATTTCTAAAAAAAAATCTTTACTCTGGATCATTCTCCGATTTTCTGAATTTTCCCGTTCAAAAGCATTGTTCTTTAATAAAAAGGCTTTCACTTGAAACCAGTTTCCGATTTTATGATTTTCGTTTCTGAAAACTAGCGATCGCGAAAAAAAACAAGAAAAATGTGGTCTGCACATAGAATCTGTCTTTGATTTCGCGAGATTTCTGCCAAAATAGGCAGGACAAAGACCTAAAAAAAGACTCTAAAAAATTGGGACGGTCTGGCCAAAATCAAGACGTATGATAAGCCTGCCTTATTTGGAAAATATTGCACGGACCACTCAAAACCTTTACGCGGGCCAAATGTGGCCCTGAACTACAGTTTTCAAAGACTAATATACGCTATATTAAAATGCGTATCAATTTATTTTTACTAATTTTTTTTATTTTAATTAAAATTCTAAATTAATTCTATTTCTACGTAAATAAAATAATTAACTTTTGTTTCTAATGAAAAAGTTAATATTTTTTTGAAAAAAATTATTAATATTATTATTATTTTCGAAAAAGTAAGTTTGTGTTTTAATTTTGTTTTTTTTCATTAATAAAATTTATTGAAGTTTTCAAAGTGAAACTCTTATTTTAGCGATAAACAAATTGTAGGTGCTTTTCAGTAGAGTGCTCAATGATTTAAGTTGTCATTTTATCCATATTATCCATAATTATCCATAATTATCAGGACACAATTTTTTTAAAAAAACAGTTTACAACTTTGTTCCAACAGAGAACATCCTATTCTATTCTCTTTGAACTATCCTATCATATTCTCTTTGAATAAGCTGTTGTGTCTCCTGATGAACCTCACAGGCAAAACGGTCTGTTGGGAAAATGTTAATAAGTTGTTTTTTCAGTAAGATCTCAGTGAGAGATGCATCATTGACGAGCTCTAACTAGAGCGAAACTCGAGGCTGGTGCTTTTCGTTTTAAGTGGCTTAGTTTCTAAGTAAAAAATTGTTTTTCTAAAAGAAATTGTGTTTTGATATGAATATATTGTTTATATATACCGGTATATGTATATAATAGAAGTGGCAAGGTCGTCAGTAGAAGAGAGCTCAATGAAAACTCAGGGCAGCAGGTTCTATTTAAATAATAGTTATCTTCTGACAATCGGTAAAGTTAAAACAGGCTGTTGAGGTTTTCTTTTAATTTAATAAAAATTCTTTGCGTGGCTTTTCTAATTTAATATACTGTATATTAGCAATTTTAAGCAATTTATACGGCTAGAACTGTTTTAACCACACGAAACATATATTTTAATATTAGACACCTTTTACAACTTGTAACAAAGACTTCTTATTTAAAAAAAATAGAAAAGACTTTAAAACATAGATTACGTTATTAAATAAATAATGAAAAAAACTTTAAAAACGTGCGTTTTTTTGTTCAATAACAATAGAAACAGATAATGGTTACAAAAATTTATCGTAAAATTTTTTCATCATTTCACCATAAATCATAACTTGATATTAATTTTTTTTATTTTTATAAAAATTCAAAATAAGTTTTCATCGGATCATTTTTGTCGGGAGAAAATAAGATCTCTTTTATATGTTTTCGAAAAAACTTATGAAACTCATACATGCTCATCGGTAATGCTTATCTTTGTCAAAAATACTGACAAAGATTAATTAGTAATTGAAACCAAGATCATAATTAACATTTTGATCTTAAATTCAACCTCATTCATTCAAGTAATGAACTAAAAAATCTCCGACTAACTAATTATTAGTTGTGCAACATTTTTTATAAATAATAACTTGTGTCAAATTTCAAATAATGCTGACAAAGAACGAAGAAGTTTTTGTTCCAAAATAGCAACTATGCCACAAAACACTTTGCCCATTAATCGAGTTTTTTGTTTTCTTCATTGAAGTACAAGACAAACACTATTTTTTGATCAAATTTACATGATTTTGTTTGCTCTGACTAAGTCGATTTAAGAACGAGGTTGTTTCGCATTAATTTTACATCTGGGAGAGATCCACCTTTGGCTTTATTTTAATTCTACATGTACTATTTCGTCATTAAATCAAATCTCGAAAGATATTTTTGATCTTGACTCAATTATTTTTGGGCCTAAATTTAATAAAAGCCTGGAAATGAATCCGAAAAATTTCTTCTAAAAATTTTTTTTCATTTGATTGTTATTTGGAGAAAGGTTACAATAGGCATTGTACAGGAAGCCGAAATAAATCAGCAAAAAAATTGAGAAAAACAAAATTTTTGGTTTTGATTGATCCTACTAATTATAATTCAGGGTAAGAATTATTTTGCACTTGTTAACAAACTATCTCTAATGCTGAATTAGTTGAAAACAACAAACAGTATTAATTCTGTGATGATTATGATACAAATTGTCAAATTTTTTTACAATTTTTTTATCACGCTTTTGCAAGAGACTAGTAATTATGCTTAATGGATTTGTGAGTATTAGCATAAGCATTTGTACTCACTTTTTTCAAAATTCCACACTCTTGTCAATTTTTTAAAATTTACGCTGGTATATTGAGCAAAACTTTCACGAACGCATAGTTTGTAATCAGCGCCGAACTAATAATATAAGACACCCAATCACAGTAATTTCTAATAAGGAAATTGCCACTACTTTAAATTTACACATCTGTTAAAATAAACAAGGATTTCTAAACTGTAGTTCATTAGATCCCCGAGGGTCCACCGCGACCAATTCAGATGATCCACAGGTTTTTCTATACAAAAATAGGCAGCCATCCACATACTGCTTTTAGCCTACTAAAAACATTTCTGTGAACTCAAAACGGTAAGTTACGTGTACCGACTTTTCGTCCGACGACAATTCGTCCAACGACACTTTGTCCACATCTTTTTGTCCAATAGGGCTTAGGGTTAGAATTAGGGTTAGGGATAGGGTTAGGGTTCCCTTAACAAGACTTCTTTTCTTTGTAATTGGACCGAAAGTTGGACAAAAAAAAATAGGACGAAAAGACGTGGACGAAGTGTCGTTGGACGAAAAGGCCACCCACCGGTAAATTATTCCTTTCAACAGCAAAGTGAGAAAGACCTTTTTTGGTCTTTACTTGGAAATAGCTCACTTCTATAGATACCAAAATTAATTAGTGAAGATCAAAAAAAAGCTCTTCATTTTGCTGTAGCAAGAATAAACCTATCGGAAGCATGGTTTAGGATTTTTTTGTCTTCGCCGGACTTTGAAAATATATTTCGACTTGGGGTGCATGAATTTTCAAAAGTTAGTTTAGGGGTCCACGTGTTTGAACAACTTTAGAAACCCTGCAATAAACTGTTGCCATCACCGGTTGCAATATAGAAACTTTACAAGTTTTTAAGAATTATTGTGAAAATATTAAAACATTTTACTTGTATCTAATGAAATTTGTCCGATATATATGTTTGTTGATTTTTAAAGCATTTTTTTACAAGATTAAAAACTTTTAAATATAATCGTTTATTGCTTTTTGTTGTTTTTACTGCAGTTAATTTTTTCGGATGCAATTAATAAGTAAAAAATTTTTGGGTTTTAACTTGTTGCTGACTTTTCTGATATATATGTGTTGCAATAGTGACGAAGAAGCAAATTAAGATAATGCGGGTTTGGTTCAAAAAAATTGAGACGATTTATAATCAAATTTTAAAGAAATATTATTGGTTTAAACTTTTAAAGATACAGTATAATCTTGACCTTTTTTGCTAGTCAATATTAATTGCACGACTATATTTCTTAGTTTGATGTCATGTCATGTTTTTGTTGTTAATATTGTTATTTATACTACGTGGGGAAAAGGATGATGGGGAAAAGGATGATGGAGATGGCAGTGCCAGGCAGAAGGAAAAGAGGAAGGCCAAGGAGAAGGTGGATGGATTTGGTGAGAGAAGACATGGAAAGGGTTGGAGCTAGGGAAGGAGATGAAGTAGACCGAGTGAAATGGAGATTACTATCGCGCTGTGGCGACCCCGAGTAGGGAGAAGCCGAAAGAAGAAGATTGTTATTTATACTTTATATAATAATATTATCGTTGACTTTATTAAGCAGTTTAAAAAATTTTAGTTAGGGTAAACTTTGTTAGTTTTTACCCCGGGTCTTGTCAGATTTTTAACAATTTTTTATTTTTTTATTTTTTATTTTTGTTTATATTGATTTTGTCATTATAAAGTATGTGAAGAAAGCAACTCATTTGCTTCATTCTTTGCAGTAGCATTGTTCTCATCACATCAATATGATGCCACTCTTTTTTACAGAATTAAAAAAATGCAAACAACTTTGGACAAACAGCACGACCTCTTACGGTTGATCGTTCAGAAAATGGAAATCCGCTCGGAGGCAGATGATCGCGACGAAGGTTCCATCGATCCTCCGGACAGTCGTGTTCGTAAATCGGCTTCGGTATTATCCAGTTCAGCGCGCAGTAAATTAATGGCCGTAGAAGCATTTCGATCAAAAAAGATCTAGATTTCAAACTAAATAAAATCAATGGTACAATAATTCTAAATCATTTTCAGAGGCCGTCGTTTTTTCGACCTAAAATTCCGAATAACAGAATTTTACCTAAACATTTGAATGGATCTGTGTTTTTTTGTTTTTTTTTTCTGTTTTAACTGTAAAAATTTTTTATTGAGTCACTAGATTCAAAAAAATTGTAGTTTTGAAACAGTTTTGATTTAACGCTCACCTGAAGCAAATTTAAATTAATTTAAGACATTATTCTTGATTTGAAGTCTATGAGTACTGTACATTAATTTTGCTCGTAGGTGCGCGGGTGTGTAAGTATTCGGGATAATGTAAATAATTTTTACATAAGTTTCTACTTTTTTTCTAAATAAATTACAAAAGCAAAGTTGTAAGCTCTAATTCAAAAGCTGAAAAACAACTTTTTGCTTCTTAATACAGTATATAAAATGGAAAAACTAAGTTTTTACTTTTAAAGACCAAATTTTTTTTCAAATACCTAAAATTTTTAATTTGCTAAATTCAAGCTGCAGATTTTCTTGGAATTTTTATATCTTTTGAATTTGTTAAAATCCTTGACTCCTGTTGAAGAACAACAAGAAAGAGTTATTTTAGTTCTCAGATGATAAAGACTTCTTTTGGTTGTCGCTTATGTATCGCAATAATCCAGATTTTGTACGATTGTATGACACCATAAACCTTTTTTAGTTTTTTAATGTAGAAATTAAAGAGATTATCTGCATTTTTCGCTTTCAATCACTTTGTTTTCAGTCGCTGACATGTAGGTTATGTAATTAGTGGTTTTAAGCGCAGAATTTTTAAGATTAGTGACCTTTGATAATGTCAAAACATGGAGCGGCATGTTCAAAGTAATTAATGCACTTATAACACTTAGTAGCAAATTAGGTAATCGAAATCGATACTTTATGTTAACACTACTGCACACCTCCTAAAGTTATTGAAAAAAATTTGTTCGTCTGCCAAAGTCTTTTTCTTTGATTTTTAAAATTGCTTGAAGCGTAAAAGTAAGCTAATAATTGAGTTTTTTTGCAATATAAGATATTGTACTTGGTCCATTTGGTATTATTAAAAGCGCTCTCTAGGCTATAAGCAGAGTTGCCATCCGAACTGACCAAAAAATAAGCACAATTAACAAAACGAAAGAAGCCTAAAAATGTCAATTGTTTTGCCTTTTTGCACAATGAAGACCTTTTTTTAATCTTTGCTTTGTTTTAAATGAGTAATGCATTTAATTAAAGCAGTGCTTTTTTACCTTTTTTGTGACGGCCAAATTGCTAAGCGGAAATAGAGAGCAAAGATTTGGCGACCCATTCGAAACTTGTCATCCGAATTCCGGTTATCCCAGGAAGTTAAAAAATTAACATTCAATCGTGATTCTACATCTGATTTTATGATTTTGTCCTTAAAAAGTAGTGATCTCTAAAAAAGAAATGGTCTTCACTTTGAATCTGTTTGGGATTTTTTTGATTTTTGTCCCAAAAAGGTAGTGATTCAATTTTTACACAATTACAGTCGTCGGCGACCCATTTTTGGGTCGTGACCAAGGGTTGAGAAACCCTGAATTAAAAATAAAAAAGGCTTTTACTTGATCTTTAACCCAAAAACGATCTCTTTTCTTTGGATATAAAGCAAAAACCTTGTAATAAGCTAGTTTTCTAGAAATTTTGTGAAAAACTAAAACAAATTAGTGAAAAATAAGCATAAATAAGCACTCAATTGTAAAATAACCACATTTTTTAGAAATAAGTAGGCCTACATTAAAATTTTCTAAGACAATGTTAAAAAAAAGCACAAATCTTAGAAATAAGCACGAAATGGTAACCCTGGCTATAGGCCTATGATGCACTCATGTTTGAATTGTTGGTGTCCTGCTCGAGTTGTAAATCACTGAGATGACATTCAGCTTAATGGTGCTTTTTAAGTGTGATATGTTGTTGTTGATATGTTATTTCATGAAAATATATGAAAAATAAAACTGTAAGAAGTTGAAAAGTTTTCATAATATTTCCGCGTTTAAAACTGCGTTTTTATCATGCACTCAATTTATAAACTTTTAATTTAATTTCAAATAAACTAGAATACTTGCTTTTGATTGAAAGCAAAAACTTAGATTTGTTAAAAGCAGTAGTCTAATTTCCAGACTTTTTTTGAGCCTCTCCAAAAAACTTATATTATGGTAGCGCTGCGTTCCGTTGAGAAGTGGCTTAACCCTAGTACTTTTTTTTCTACATTTATTCTCCTGATTTGCAGAAAACAAACAAAGGCGCTATACGTAGAGCAACTGTCAAGCACACTCAATTGTACCGAACAAACTAAAGCATTTTAAAGAAAAAACGCAAAATGAATTCGACCAACGGATGCTGTAGCTCAGGGTGGTCCAACTTCTGCACTCTTGTGGGTCACTTTTCAAAATTATTCGAGTTTGCGGGCCTCAGCCGGCTAAAAACACCTATTTTCGTCCCAAAATCATAGCGTTCTTCAAAAAAAAAGTTGCCGCTGCTTGTAATCGACAAGACTTGTGCAAAATTGTTCCGCGGGCCGCATGCGGCCCGCGGGCCCGTAGTTGGACCACGCTGCTGTAGCTAAAGAAATTCAATATGGAAAGCGAGCTTAACCTAAAACCTGAGAATTTAAGACCGTGTAACAAAAAAGTGGAAGCGATTAGCGGTGTACCGAGGATTTTTAAAGGGATAGGGCTAATACAACCACAATCAACTATGCTGACCGGAAAATTTTTTCAAGTGGTAAAAAAGGTCTTCATTTTAAATATGTCTCGGTTTTGTCAATTTTTTGTCTCAAAAACATAGTGATCTCTAATAAAAAGGTCTTCATTTTAAATCTGTCTCTAATTTTTTCCAAAGACCATGGCACAGTGCCTCCTACTGTCCACTTTAAATTTTTATTTTGCTTTTTAGTTTTTATAACTGAAATGACTGGAATTTAAAGCTGCTTACTAAGACAGCGAAGGAAAAAAAAGTGCCGTAAAGTGTGTCACAACACATAACAGAATGACGCGACCAGTAGGTTTTAAACCACGACTATGTCGATCACATGCGCTATCAGTACGGCGCTTTACCCATTGGGCCACATTGCCGACAATTATTCTAATAATTTTCAACAATGCTTTTGTCGTGAGGTATATACAGGGCCGGATACAGGGGCTTTGGGGATTTTTGACCGCGGGTTTACTGCTCCAGAAAGGACCTATTTTTGCTCTTTTTGTATTTTATAATGTTTGACATACTTGTGTTCAAGTTCAATAATCGCATTTAGATAAGAGGTTTTTGTTTTAATTATTTTTGAGCCGGACTCGCATATTTTAGGGAGGAGTCGGAATTGTTTTTTTAGATTTGACGAAGTCGGAGCCGGAAGTTGGAGTCGTTTTTTAGCTGTGCTGTAGTCGGAGTCAGAATCTTTTTTATTGTAGGAGGTCGGGTTTTACGATAAATTAGGCCTCCACGGTTTTGGGGTTGGTGTCAAAGTCGCCGAGATCGCACGTTTAAGGATAAATCCGGAGTCAGGAGTCGTAGTCGCTTTTTAGATTTTCTGGAGTCGGAGTTGGAGTCGTAAAACTTTAAATAGCTGGAGTCGGATAGACGGAGTTCTTTTGACTTTACAACCCTGATTCTGATAACTGATAAGCACAACTAATATATGGATAAAGCACTTGAGAATAGTATGACGTCACTACAAAGTTTACGTACACAGATAAACATATTGTTTAACTCTGTATTAGTGTAATTACACCTTCGATTGAGATAAAATGTCCGGACTGTTTGCAGTTAAGTGAACAGATTAAATTAGGCTTCAGTGAACTAAACACAAACGACTAAAATTTTATTTTGTGCAATTTTTTAATAGCTCAAGTAGCAGAGCCTACTTTAATGATACTGGCCCGGGCCTGTGTTGGCTTTTGCAATGTAGTGGACCTATTGTTTTTATAGATAACCTTTAGCTAAAAAACTTTAGAAAAAGATTTATTATGTATAAGACCTATCATGTAAGAGTGTGACGTAGTGCACCGCATTTACCGCTATGTAAAAGTCTCTTCAATTCAATTCGTGGCTTCAACAACCAGACCTGTGCTATCTAAACAAGCAATAAAAAAGCAGTAGAGTAAATGTTTGACAATTTGCAATATATTTTGACGATTAAGCGGTGGCAAACCGAAAAATCCCCCCGTCCCACCATACCCAGCACCATACGCAGATTTTTTTCTAAATTAGTCTATCTGCTACCGGTGTGCCACGCGACAAAGCTAAGTGTTCTGTAAGATAACTTTATAAAAAAATTGCTACAACTGCTAGGAACTTCGTTTCTTTAAGAAAATGAGTTCGCACTGTTCTTTCAAACAGTTAGCCTAACCTATAGCAATAATTTTAAAAGGGCAATTATCTTTTATTATTAAGTGTATTTAAATTTAAACTGATTAAATTTTTACATTTTTGATCACATGTTTTGCAAGTTTTAGAAGTTATTAGAGTGCCATGATTGAAAAAAAGTTGCGAAGCACTGCTTCTAAATAATACAAAAAATAGCCTGGCCTACGTAACAAAACTCTTATCACGATGTCGTAGTTTGGAATGGGTTCGCAATGGGCTACTCTTGCTTTGGATTATAAATTTTTCTCACAAAACACTCTGTGAGTTACCCTTGTTTTTACCATTCCGAGAATAAAAATTATTTTTTGAAGTTAAACAGTGCGTTGTATAGCCGATTTTTTTAGAACTAAAAAGAACTTTTTGCCTAAACGTTTGTTCGTTAGGATAAAAAAAGGTAAAAGGCGCCACCACGGCTGGTTTAAATTCAGAAAGAACCCGTTAATTTTTTTATTCAACTTCCAAGGTGTAATTGGATAATATTCTTTTTTGGATTTTTTTCTGATTAAGGAGTCATCACAGCAGATTGCTTTAATTTTCGATCTGCAAAGAGGTTTGGCAGGAGTAATTAGGACCACTATATACTGTATACTTGACTACTTTACACTGCTTGGCGCTCTTAGTAAGCAGTCCTAAATTTCAGTCATATCTTTATAAAACTAAAATAAACTTTCAACTGAGCAGAAATATAAATAAATAAATAAATATATATACAGGGTTGCCATACCCAGTGGTGGATATTGGGTGAGGCGAATGAGGCAGTTGCCTCGGGCTCCCCCTTTTTGGGGGGGCCCCTTGAAAATAGCACATGTAGTTTCGTTTCGCTGCAGATGTTTTTTAAAGATCATTATGAAGTTAGGACGAAAAGTGGGAAATACAAAATCGATTTAAGATGAAGACCTTTTTTTTTAGAGATCACCATAATTTTGGGAGGAAAATAGCGAAATCAGAGATCAAATCGAAGTTTTTTTTTTTTGGGAGAAAAAAGTGAAAGATGAGATCAAAGCACTTTTTCTTTTTTAGAGAACATCAATTTTTGGAAATCCTTGCCTTAGGCCCCTGATTTGAATATCCACCATTGGCCATACCGTCCTTATTTCTAAGATTTGTCCTTTTTTGGAAGGCGCGTGCCTTAGAAAATTTCATTGTACTTATTTCTAAGGAATGTACGTACTTATATTGGACCTGTTTCCTTATTTTGTCTTATTTTCAGAATTAATGTTAGAAAACTATCACAACGATAACGATTTAAAATTTAGTGTTGTACTGCGGTAAATACTGACTTTGCGTATGTGAGTGACTGACACGAACCTTTTTCTTATTTTAACAACTAAAACATTTAAATCAATTTGTTATTCTAATCAGATGGAATGGGCTACCTCTATAGAGAGTCAGCCAAAAACATTGAGATATAAATATAATTAAAGTATTTCTATCTACATGTTATGTGAGTTTACAGATGCTCAAGTTAAAAGTTTCTTGTATTATACTAAAAAGGTTGTCTGTTGCCTAATGCCATAGTTTTAGATTTTAGTCGTAAAATTTTAAGATTTTATCAAACGTATAGATTAAGAAAATGAGCAAGCGCAAAAATAGTTTTTGTAAGGATTTCGAGAAGGCATTTAAGAACATCAAACGAAGCTTGAAGGGCGCTCACTTCGTGCACTGCAACATGTGTAACTGTAAAATTAGTTTGGAGGCCATAGAAAAGACAGTTGTTTCTGCTCACAATGCTTCCCAAAAACATAAAAAATGTGCGGGAATGATTGATACAAATCAATCCATAAAAAACTTTTTACAAGGCAATCTCAGCCAACGACCACAGATTATAAGGCAGCTGCTGCTGAGAGTACCTGGGCATACCACACTCTCAGACACCAACAATCATTCTATTCCAATGACTGCACGTCCCAATTATTCAAAGCAATTTTCCCTGATTCAGACGTTGCTAAGAAATTTACTTCTGCCAGAACAAAGATAGCGAGCATTATTACTGGCGTTCTTGCTCCCTATGCTCAAAAAAATTGTTATCTGACCTTGGTGCCCAGCCCTTTCCAATCTCGGTTGATGCCTCCAATCACAATGAAGTAAAACTATTTCCGCCTGTTATCTAATTTAAATTTAAAAATTTAAAAATTTAAAAAATAAGCAAGCTAGCTGTAAGGCTCAAAATTTAGAATTTAGAATTTTGTAATCAAACTAAACATTTACATATCTGACGCTGCAAAAAAACTGACTGACGATCAAATTACAAATGCGCGGTAGATAGTGGGAGAGAAAGAACATTGTAAAGGAAGGAAGTAGCGAGGCGTGAACGGACAGCGAGGAAATGGCTATAGAGGAGATCAGGGGGTGCAGGAATACATATAGTGGGAACACGACAACAATGGGTGGGAACACGACAACAATGAGTAAACACGGCGTAAACGGGGGTAAAGGATTGCAAAATTAAAAGTTTAAACATCGGAAAATCGAATTAAAATTAAAATTAAAATTAAATAAAATTTGAAAAAATTGGAAAATATTAAATCAGGCTAGGCTTTCTTTAATTTAAATTTGTTCCGGTGTCGGCATTTGGAAACAAACTCGGATCGCTTGTTCAAGAGCGTGCGCTGGTCGGCTTGCAAGATGGCGAGCTTTTCTGCTAAGCAGAGATTGCAGCGTTTGGCCCCGCTGGTGTATGCAAATGATTTGCAAACAATTGACCAAGTTATTCGTGGTTGGTTTGATTCCTTTATCTTTATATTTCCATAATGTTTTGGAGAATTCGGTGGCGTTTGCTTTGTTTCGGTGATTGAAGGATTGTCGGTGATTATAAAAACGGGTCTTGAATTCAGTTTCGCAGCAGCCAAAATAGTGTTGGGTCGGTGAGTTGGGAGCACTGATGGATGCTTTGTAAATGATAGATTTTGTTCGGCATTTTCCATTGAGTGGGCAGTCATGAAGGTTTTTGCAGTTGCATGGTAAACTGTTACCATGCAATTGCAGTTGCATGGTAAACTGTAACCGAACCGAACCCGAACCGGAGTTTTATAAACCGGTTTTACACCATTTTTTCCGAACCTTAACCGAACCCGAATCGTAATTTTAAAAATCAAAAAGAGCGAACTGGAACTGAACCGAATAATTTAAATAATCGTGAACCTTAACCGAACCCGAATCAGTTGAAAAAACCGGTTGGCTCCGTGACGTCACCCGTATCACTTAGCACAGTGTGGTCCAACTACGGGCCCGCGGGCCGCATGCGGTGTGAAGACCTTTTTATTTTTTGGAGTATGATTTTGCGACGAAAACAGGAATTTCGGAGGCCGATTCCGAATGAAGACCTTTTTTTTTTTTGGAAAACGCTATATTTAGACAATACTACAATATTTTCTTAATTATCTTAATATTTTTCTATAATGATGCTGCGAACCCGAACCGGAACTTTATAAACCGGTTTTAAGGTAATTTTTACAGGAGCGAACCCTAAACCGGAGCGTTTCTATTGATCTGAACCCTAACCGGAACTGAACCGAAATTTGAAACAGCTGTTGAACCCGAACCGAACCTGAACCGGTAAAATCAAACGGTTCGACTCCCTGAGTATAAGTCACTATCTGATAGCAGAGCAGTATCATCTGCATAAAGTGTAGTATCAAATTCGGAGGCAAGAGGTAAGTCATTGATATAAAGCAAAAACAATAGAGGTCCAAGACAGGATCCTTGAGACAGGTCCAAGACAGGTCCAAGACAGGATCCCCGTTGTTGTTTTTAATTTATTCGAGTAATGACCTTGAACGTTTGTGTATTGGTAACAATTGCTCAGATAACTTTCTATAAGATAAAGAGCTGTGCCTCTAATACCAAAATCAGTGGCGGCTCGTACATAGGGGCCACAGGGGCCGGGCCCCACTAAAAATTTGACTTAATAATATGTGAATTTCTAAAGAGAAACCCTATATTAAATATCAAAATGTTTACATGCGTGCCAAGATAACAGTTAACCGAAAAACAACGAGAAATATTTTCAAATATTTTCTGAAGTCTCTTCAAAACGATCCAGAGGGGCCCACATATTCTGGCCCATTTACTCCTATATATTTACATCTAAAGCCAAGCAACTCACGCGCCGCGCTTTGTGAAGATTTTACTATGCAAGTCAATAGCACAAAATTGGGGCCAGCAATGTCTGGCCCACACAGACGTAACTTATAAGCGGACGTTAACTGCGCCTGTCCGTGTGCAGCCTTAAAGAATTAGTTATTATTCAGTTGATATTGGGTGATGTTGTGCATTGTTTTGTGAGACAGCAGTTTTTGCTTTTCAGCGCATGTTTTTTTACAGCTGTGGTTGTTTATCATAGTTATGTTCATATTCATTTATGAATAACTTGCTTAGTTTATTTATATTTTGTGTGATTTTCGTATTTCCAGATCAAAATAATTTAACTTCAAACAAGCTATTCCAGTAAATGGTGTCAAATTACTCACTAGCGAATACTATAATATTGATATCGCGATTGCGAATATCGCATTTTTTGCTAAAAATTTATTTACCCCGCCTTTAAATTTAGGTAGTCAGCTACGAATGAAACTTTTTGACATTTCAATAATTGTTTTGCTGGCCCCACCATTAATGAAAGCCACGAGCCGCCACTGACCAAAATAATGATGCAATTTCCATAACAGAATCGTATGATTAACCGTATCAAACGCTTTTGATAGGTCTAAAAATATGCAGCAAGTATATAGACCATTATCAATGTTTTTGATTATTTTATCATGTATTGTGCTTATAGCAAATTGTGTTGAGGAGTTAGGTCGAAAGCCAAATTGATTTTTGCTGAGAAGTTGATTTTTATCAAGATATGAAAGCAGTCTAGAAAACAATATTTTTTCAAAAATTTTTTCAAATTGAGATAATAATGAAATGGGTCTATAGTTAGTAGGCATATTTTGATCACCTTTTTTATAAATGGGGATAACCTCCACTATTTTCAAGCAGTTTGGAAATACACCTGTTTCTATACACAAGTTAAATAAGTTACTTATTATCGTAGAAATAATCGACTTGCCATATTTAATAAATTTAGTTTTGACATCAGCGTACCTTTGAGCTTTTTTAGTTTTTAGTCCATCAATTATTGAACATACTTCAGCGTTTGTGGGTGGAAATAAGAATATTGAGTTGAAATTACAACTATTGGGTTTGGTCATTTTTATATGTGAAGGAGATGCAGGAATATCTTGTGCCATTTTGTACCCAAGCTGGTATACATAGGGTAGGCAATTACCCCGACCTGCTTCCGGAGATGCCAAGATATTGCTGTCCGCTAGTAATTTAGTAGAGATATTATTGTAATTTAGAACTGCTTGCCAAGACCACCAAGCAGGGGAAAGTGCCGTAAAGTGTCTTTCCCAAGGACACAACAGAATGGTGCAAATGCGTTTTGAACCGAGAGCATATTGATCATCAGTCCGGTGCTTTAACCACTCGACCACGCTGCCGAGTAATTTACTACACGTCAAGTATTGGAGTTGGGGACTGGGGAGCATTAAATATTAGGTTTTTAAAATATCGATTGGCAGCTTTAGCTCTCGAAAATGTTTTCGCGGTACTTATATTTAAAATTCGTAAAGCGAAGATTGGCTTACTTTTGCCCATTAAGCACTTCTACATACTATTAATTGTTGATTAAAATTTTGAAATCGCATTTTTTTTGAGTTAGCGAATTTTTTATGGACATTAAAATAAGGTTTTGATAATTTTAGAACAAATTTTTTTGTGCTCCACTCATCGCTTATATATAGCCTATGTGTTTTTTATTTTTTATTGGTGGAACTATAATAAAATAAAATAAATAAATAAATAAATAAAATTACTGTGTAAAAACGGTGCATATTTTATAAAACATTAATTGCCTAACGCAATAAAGTGTGTTTCGTGGCATCTACCAACAAATAGTGGTAGTGGTTGTTGTTCAATATTTGCCGAGTTTAGTTGATTACCTTTAAAATTTGGGGAATCCCAAAGGTTTGCTAGGTTACTAACGGCGAACGGTGAACGAGACTCTAAAATGTATTAATGCAAGCTGAATTACATTATTGGTTATTACATAGCAATGTCACTCAAACCCACTAGCTGTATTTTTTTTAAAAGATGCAGTTGTTTTATAGTGAATTTGACATGTTAAAAGTATGAGTTCAGTTTAGTTTATTTTTTTCATTAAGCATGCAGAAAAGAACATATATATTAACATCTAATTAGAAAACCAATAAGTTTACAGATGTTCTGTTAAGAAGCGATGAAAAGTTCAAAAGGTTGTCAAAGACAAATTTGCAGTAATTGTAATTGCAATTACTGTAAAACAGGGTAACTTTGTTCTGTGGGATAAATTTGATCAGTTGGGGTTTGCCCATACAACCCATACAACATCAAATAGTACTCCATTGTAATGGAAGTCAAATAGTACTCCATTGTAATGGAGTACTATTTGACTTGCAGTCAAGACAACACAGCTGGAAAAAGCCATCATGTTTCCTATGCAAACCCTCTGCCCCCTTTCGAAAAACAGAAAGGTTACATATCTTTTCCAAAAACTAAAAATTATAGTTTGCACAATATGTTTAAAATAAAGTTATCACAAATATTGTTCACTCTATTCTTATATTGGTTATTAATGTTTGATCAAAGTTACCTCAAAGTATGGGGTACCTTTGTTCAGTTGTTTAGAAGTGTTCAGCCATGAAGTTGTTATGATATCATCAAAATATTTTATTTAATAAGTCAGAGGCAGAATGTTGAAATCAACAGGAAAAGAGTTTTCATTTTGACAGTGTCAGGGTATTAGAAGCTAAAAACTTTCAAAATTGATCAAAGTTATTTTATTTTATGGTATAAGTAAAGCAAAATTAGATAATTTTTCAACCTTGACATACACCAGTAAAGCTGCAATTTTTGGTTCTTGTTCAATATTCACTTTGTTTATTTGATAAGTTATTAAGTTTTGGGGAATTCCCAAAGCCTGCAAGGTTAGTGACGGAAATCTATAAATGAGACCCTTCAATAAATTTCTAGCATTATTTTTTGGGCCTTGTTAATTGTTTGTTGTTCCTAACCTTTAATGTTATGTGGATTTTCAAAATATTAAAGTTTATCAAGTAAGCTTGGCAAATAATGAACCAAAACCTTTTTTTTAAGGCACACTATTTTTTATTAAATAAGAAAACCATAATGGTACTGCATTAAATTAGAATTTATTGTTTGCAATATTGTATGTTTTACACTGTATTGTTATTTTAAGGGGGTCACATTAATTAGTTATATAAGTAGTTTTTAGCCTTACTTTTTCAAGTGTATCATGATTTTGCATTGTTGTTTTAGATCTTGCAAACTATGCTTTTATTTACAATAATAAAGCTAAAATGCTAGCTTTCCCAATTAACTTGCTAATATGATTTCCAAAGCAAAAACTTTCCCTTAGGCTATTACCAAGCCAGTGGTTCAGAATATCATGAACATGAAGCTTATTTTAAAAGCTGTTTTTGAGTTTAAAGTGGTCAAATTTTATTGAAAAATGTTAAGCAATCTTTAATTATGATATAAAAATATTAAGATTTTGCCATGAAGCTATGTACTATTTGCATAAAACAAAGTTTGATGCATTTTAAAATATAACTTCTCAATTTGGTTAGTAAAAAATTAAAAAATTATCTTAAAATTTGGGTCACATTAATTACATTAATTTAAACAAACTAATTTGATAACAAATGAAAAAGAAATCTGTTCAAATCTATATTATCATTGTATCAGTGCAAATAATTGTCAGTTTTTCTAAACATATATTTGCAAAAAATGCACCAAAAAACAAATTCTCTAGACTCAGTTTTACGTTATATATTTGAATAAAACATTCCTGTTTTAATATCTGCATTTGTTATTTTTTTGATACGCGACAAAATTTTTTTAATTTTCTGACATAAATAAATGAATTGTAGATTATTAAAAATTTATTAACTTTAATATGAGACTGATGTGATTACAATTTTACATTTACTAAATTTTAGTTTTAAAGTTTTTTTTAAAATGGAAATGTTTGATAATTCATGCAACCCATATATTTGTGATGCCAACAAAGTTATTCACTTTAAACTAAGTAAGTTGTGTTTTCACAAAGTTGTATTTGCAAATATGGCATTATATGTTGTGTACATTAAATTGTATAAGCTGCACAAATTATCAAGCAAATTTATGTAAATTTAAGAAGTCTCAATATTAAATAAAAATTTCATTTTATCTGTATATTTATTAAATAAATTTTTATTCTGTTGGAAATTGATAAGTTCTGATCTTTAACTTTTTTAAAAATTTAAAAATTTCTGTTCATGTTGCATGTTATGCATATTACATAAACACTGGCTAATGAGGTAGATTGCATTTTAATTTATTTGTGAGCTAAAACTGCAAAAAAAGGTAATGCAAGTTAAATTGAACTAATAAATTTAACATTGGATTTCTTGGGTTAGTGCTTCATTTGCCTTCAACTGATCATCATTAATTTTTTTAATTATTTGCAGTTCATCAATTGTCTGATATTGAAAGTCCAGATGGTTTTTTTCATCCTGACATGTCACATCAAATTTTTGGTGAAAAGTAAGTTGTTATTTGAGTGTTTGGTGAGTATTGCAGCTGGTTTTTTCAGTAAGTTATGGTTCATATTAATTTATCCAGATTAAATTTAATTTACAAATATAGCCAAATTATTTTAAGTCTAATTTAAACTTATTGTTATTTTAAGCTGTGTTGGTTTCTCATCCATATCTACATTAGTAACAAAGATATCAGCAATTGACTAATATAATTTCTAAAAGCAAATTGATTAGAACTATTATTGATTAGAAACAAATGGATTAGAACAAAATTACACTCACATATTGTATTTACTATGTTTTTGTTGCATGGAAAAGTATCTAAATCATTACATAATTATTGGGTTGACCCATAAGTTCGTGACTAAAAAATTAAAATACTCTTAATTTCCAGAAAAGAGAATGAAATTATCTCAAAATCAAAATACAGAGGTTTAATAAGTTCATAAGTATCCTCTATGAATTTCAAAAATTTTCATTTTTATCAGAAGTTATCATCAATTTATTGATAAATTTAAAAATACATTTTTTTTCATTTTTGTCAAATCATTATTTAATCATCATAGTATTCTCCATTGTTTTTAATTGTACTTTCCCACCTCTCCACAAGTCTTTTAAAGGCCTTCTTAAAGAATTTGTGGTGTTTGAGTCAAAAAATTTTTGTATCCAAAGCTTTAAATCCTTTTCTTCTTTAAAAAACTTCCCCTTTATTTCATTGTCAAGAACATGAAAAAGATAAAAATCAGAAGGGGCTAAGTCAGGTGAGTAAGGAGGATGAGGCAAAACTTCCCATTTCAGATTTGTTGAGATGTGCTCTTGCGTTTGTGTATTATTTTTCACAAAGGATAGGCAATCAAATGAGTGATGCAATCATATGGTGTCCAATCAAATGAACAAGCAAGACTCCATTTGTGCTGGGACAAATGGAGCTGCTGCACACCAGTCCAGACGCCATTAAATTTAACCCAGCTGTTCTGGGAAAACCCATTCTGACAAGCCTGGCATTAGTTCTGGAAGTTAAAGCATGGTTCCTGGATGTACTTCTACAGTACTCGTGTTTCATTTCTAATTCATACACTAAGCAACATGGATGCTTAGTTCTGCAAGGTTGTTTAGTAGTTTTTGCACAACTGGCACAAAAAGACAAACTAGATCTTGTTCTTTTTTGGTAATCATTTGTAGAACCACTTAAAGTTAATATATCTACAATATATAGTTAGGGTCCAGAGTACCACAGCCTGCCAAAGAGAGTCTCTCTTCTAGTCAATAAGGCTCAGCTGACCAGATGCCTGAAAGAATCGAGTTAGAGTGTGATCTGACTATTTACAAGGCACCATTCAATACATTGCCAATGAGGCAAGAATGTGCGCTATAACACCAGATTGATGTGCATTATGCAGTAGACCAGAGATAGAATCGTTGTGTGCTGTGTTTTGGCACCATTGCTTTATCCAGACCCTGCAATTTATCTCAGCAGTGTGATGCACAAAGATATTTTTTGTGCAATGCCATGAGATGGTGACAAAATGTGAGTGACCTGTCCAGTTTTAACCCAAAATAAATTGAGGTTGGACAGAATGGTACATTTGCTATTGTTGTAAACTTTTACCTGGTGGACAGTTAGTTTCTTTGGGCTTTGAAGATTAGAAGATTTTGTGCTGGCCATTTTGCATGACAAACCAAAACTGCCAAAACAGAAGAGTATCTACCTCTCCCAATGTTCATTTAAGTCTTCTAATTGAAAAAAGTCCTTTTAAGACAGGGCAAGTCATGTAAAATACTGTCTTTACTGGGACACAATCCCAACAAGTTCTGATGGTCGAACAATTAGCATCTTCCAGCTGAACATAGAAGACTTTACTGCTAGCAAGATAAACGTTTTTCATAATTTTATTCACAGTTTGAGGCCTTTGCTATCCTATTACTTGAGACTCACTGCAATAATGCCAAGCAACCTGTACGAGGTGTGTTTAAAAAGTATCGGGACTGTATGCTTTGCACAAACAACACTTGCAACAGTGATAAAAGCTTTGTTTTTTAAGATGGCGCAATGTCTTGTGGTTGTAAAAATGTAGTTTCAGCATTCTGTGACAACCATATGCTTTTTTACAGGCTTTTCTTGAAAGGTGCTTTACTGTAGTTCGTTTTGGGATAATTTATTTAGTAAATATTTTCTTTTTTTTTCTTCTTTTGTTAACAAATAATGAGCATTGAACAAAGAATCAACTTGAAGTTTCTCGTTTGACTTGGAAAAACTCCAACTGAAACATTCAATTTGCTCCAAGAAGTTTACGGAGATGCTACGATGTCAAGAACTCGGATTTTTGAGTGGCACAAGAGGTTCAGAGAGGGAAGAGAGGATGTGGAAGATGATCCTAAGAGTGGAAGGCCAACAACAAGCAGAACAAACGAAAATGTTGAGCGTGTGAGAGAAAAAGTGCGCAGTGACCGCCGCCTTACTGTTAGAATGATAGCAGATGAGTTGAGCATGAATAGTGAGAGGGTGTGGAGGATCATTACAGAAGATCTGGGGATGAGGAAGGTTTGTGCGAAAATGGTACCAAGGTTGCTGAATGATGGGCAAAAGGAAAATCGTGTGCAAGTGTGTCAAGACATCCTGAAACAACTTGAAATTACACCAGATCTGCTGAGTAGAGTTGTTACCGGTGATGAGTTGTGGATCTTCGAGTATGATCCACTCACCAAACGGCAAAGCCTTGAATGGAAGAGTGCATCCTCACCAAGACCCAAGAAAGCAAGGCTGTTCAAGTCCAAAATTAAGGTGATGCTGATTGTTTTCTTTGATGTTCATGGAATTGTTCATCTAGAATTCTTGCCACAGGGCCAAACCATTAACCAGAATGTTTACAAAGACATCTTGCGACGTTTGATGCATTTGGTAAGGGAGAAAAGAAGAGAATTGTGGGAGACAAAGTCATGGCTGCTTCATCATGACAATGCTCCTGCTCACAATGCCTTAAGCATACGACAATTTCTTGCAGAAAATAACATTCCCGTGCTGGAGCAACCACCCTACTCGCCAGATCTGGCTCCCTGTGATTTTTTCTTGTTTCCTAAGCTCAAGGGTGTCATTAAAGGAACCCGTTTTCAAGACTCAAAAGCCATAACAACAGCCGTAACGAAGGAACTACGAGCGATCCCAATGAAATCTTTCCAGAAGTGCATAGAAGCATGGCAGCAGAGATTAGAAAAGTGCATTCGAGCTCAAGGAGATTACTTTGAAGGGGACAAGTTGTAATTTTTACGTGGCATTTCAAATAAAATAATTATTTACACAGTCCCATTACTTTTCAAACAGCCCTCGTATTCTTCCACTTACTATCATAGCCAGTCACTGTGCCACCACCTGTTATCAATGCATAATTGTAAAGGAACATTAAAAGAACATTGAAAAAAAGCACTGCTTGCATAAAACCAAAAAATTATAAATTGCAGTGTTGGAATTTAGTTCAAATGAATTGGGTTAAACTTGTAACTTTTTTGTTTAATTTTTTCCAGGTAATTGAGCCAAAAATTTTTTCAAACGCTTACCATTTAGTAATTACCTATATACTAATTTATATGAGCCACATAAATTTAGCATTGTTTATTTTGAAATAGGGAACAGATATTCGGTTACAATGGACTTCGAATTGAAGTGTTGTTCTCTGCAAGTTTTCTTCATGCATTTTTGAAAATAGCTTTTGCAAAAAAGATTGACCCATCAAAAAGTGAAGGTGTTAGTGTAAGTTTTATTGAAATTTATTCTATAATTTTGATAAAAAATACCCCAAACATATGTTGTAATTATCAACTAATCAACAAGCAGTATATAATTTTTTATTATCATTTTTATTAATACTGATAACATGTTAACATCTAATTTTTTGAAAAATTGCAATTGCAGCAAGAAATAAATTTTTTTTTGCATTACATTACAATACATAGCAATACAAGTACATTCATTAAAAATGTATAGTTTAAAACATTTTAAGCTTTAAAAGCTCTTCATAAAAATACTATAAATTGCAACAGCAATGCCTGATCATATACCTTATATACTCACATATAGGTTGCAATTTTTTTACCCAAAAACTGAGCCAAAATTTTAGGTGCAACCTATACAGGTCCATACGCTGGACATAAATACAAACACCAGTACTCTTGTCAAGAGATATCCATAGAATCGGTCCAAATCAAATCCAGTTTGCAAAAATATGCAATTTAGTCTCGCCAATCAGATTGATTTAAAATTAAAAGGTTATTATTACCCATAGTGTGCATCAGTGATGTAGTCAAGACCACAAACGTTGAGACCGAGACCAAGACCGAGACCTGATAATTTTTCCGAGACCAAGACGAGATCGAGACCGCCAAATTTCGAGACCTAAGGTTCGAGACCAAGACCAGAAATAATCAAGAACGAGATCGAGACCAAAAAATTTTACGAAAATATAGACTGTTTAATTATTTCAAAAACCATAAATTTCTATTTTCTAAAGAGCAATCTAAGATTACTTTTTAATTAAACAAGCATCTCAATCATATTGAAAAGAGCTTTGCTCAAGTGTGATTGCATCATGAAACAACCCGCTTTAAAAACCCTTTCAACTAGAGCAAAAGAAAGTCAAAACATACAAGGCATGGCAGTAAACAATGTTGAAAAACTTTAAGAAAAAATCATTAAAAATTTTTTTCAAAACTCAAAAATGCTTGTTGTCGTCGTTTGAAGGGCATCCACTCCAGGTCAGACACAAGCAGAACTGGGGCCGAGGGTTTATCCTTTTACTACCCCAGATTGTTGCACTGCCTGAATTAGATGCTGGCAATGATGTTATTAAGCCAGCATCGAGTTTTGTCATCCAAAACTGTCAACCTCATGCTCCATGTGGTGCCCGATGTATAGGACACGCTGTTAGTACATGGTCTGCGGTTTTCTCAGCGGCACTGCACTTGCAACTTGGTGAAGAAGTGAGACCCCATTTGTGCATGGACAAATGGAATTGCCCAACACCAGTCCGTAGGCAGTTGAGCTTAACCCAAGCTGCTCGGGGTAAACCTATCCCAACAGGCCTGGCACCGGTCCCAGGCACAAAAATACGGAGCCTGGAAGCATTTTCACAATATTCCATTTTCCATTTGTGATTTGTCCATTTAGAAGCGCAGATGCCAAGTCTGGCAAGGTTGTCCAAAGATTTCACACACCTGGCACAAGTATCTGAGGACCCACTTACAAGACCATACAAGATATGATCAGGGTCCAGAGATCCACGGTGAGCCAAAGAGAGTGTCGCTCCCAGTTGGCAAAGCTCAGCTGGCTGGATGCCTGAGAGTACAGGTAGGTGGTCCGTTGGAGTAGGACGCAGGGATCCAGTAATTATGTGCAAGGCGTCGTCAAGACACTGTCGATGAGGCGAGTGTGAGCATTGAGACACCAGACTGGCGCACAGTACTCAGCTGTTGAGTAGACTAGAGATAAGGTGGCTATGCATAGTGTTCACCAGCACCCCATCCCGAGCGCACGAGTCGCCTCAGCAGTGTGACTTGCAAGGATAGTTTTTTGCACAATGCTACTAAATGGTGACGAAACGTGAGCGGTCTGTCCAGTTTTACCCCAAGATAAGTAGGGATTGGACAAAACGGTAAAAGTCTACCATTGTTGTAGATGTTAGCTCACATTTGGTCTCTCGCTTATTTAAGTGAAAGGTTGCCGTCACCGTCTTAGTGTGGCTGAGCTTCAGCCTCCAAGTCTGGAGATATGCTGAAAGTGTAGACATGTCTTGACTTAAGGTCCCCTCCAAGTCCTTCCAGTTTCCAGAAGAATGCAACAATGCTAAATCATCAGCATAAGCAAACTTTCTGGAAATCATGGAAGGAAGATCATACATATAGATGTTAAATAAGTGGGGAGCCAAGACCGATCCCTGAGGAATGCCGTTTTAAAGACGGCATAGCCTGCTTTGCTTGCTGTCACCAGTGGTAAGAGTGAAACTTCGATTTCGGATAAGCTCCATAATCATTCTGACCATGTACTTATCCAGAAGTAGTCTCAGCAGCTTGCAGGTAAGGCCACGGTGCCAGACAGTGTAATAAGCAGCTGTCAGATTGACAAATACGACATTGGCCTTTTTAGCCTCAAAAGAATCCTTGATGTTCTGGGTTAGCAGAACAATTTGATCTATGATTGACTTCCCGCGTCGGAACCCAGCCTGCTCTTTAGGGAGCAGTAGATCGATTAATGGTTTAATGCAGCCATAGATAAGCCTCTCAAGGATCTTGTAGGGAACATCGATAACTCTTTGGGTCCCCCATGGGCTTTGCTGATTTTGGGATCGCGACCACAAGCGCTCTTCTCCGAATCTTGGGAATTTTAAGTCGGTGCAAACAGCAAGAAAGGAAGTCACGTAACCAGGACTTCAAAGCAGCTCCAGCAATGCTGAAAGCACACTAATCACGAAAATGGTTGAAACTTGAGTGACTGGTAAATTCCACCCCAGTATACTCCCATCATAGTTAAATTCTAACACAGTATATTCTACCACGGAAATTTGTTAGGTTTAGAGGGTTAGGTGTTAGGGTTAAAGTTAGAATTAGGTGTTAGGGTTAGTAGAGTTAAAGAAATAAATATGTATGTCAACTACTGTACTCTGTCTTGGCAGCTTACAGCGTGATAAATCAACAACAATCTACAAATAAAATTAACAATCAACATGGTGTGATATCGTGGTGGAATATACAGTGATAAAATATAAACTACAGTGGTGGAATTGCCACAGTGAACTGTGTCGTAGCAGAACTTACCGCAATAAAATACACCTAGAACCAAAACTTCATTCAAATATTTGATTAGCTTGGTTATCTGTGTTGGTGCATTGTATTTGTTGGATTTGCTAACTATGTTTGATTTACATAGAATAGAATTAGTCTAATTAATTTCCTAAAAAAGATTAGAAATAAGGACAATTATTCAAACCAGTAAAAGCTGCCTAACAATTCACTAGTTTTTTTTTGTATTACCCCTATTTATTTTGTCCCTCTTTGAGTAGGTTAATCAAAGTAATTTTTAGTTATTTTTCTTTTCTACTTCGTCTTATTAGCAATTTGGTAATTTGTTTTAAGCAATTAGATTCATACAATGGCATTTGCAGAAATTTGTTATGGGGGCGGTTGAGAGCCAAAAACGCAATCACTATTATTTGTAATGTTTTTTTACAAAAGGAAACCTTGAAGCAACAAAAAAAAAGGAGCCACTTTCATTATTCACTTAAAAAAACAATTAAAATTATTTATTTATTTTTGATATTATTATAATCTTTATTTTTATCCTCGTGACTCCCTGACTCACAGGAAATTGTCAGTGACTCACGAAACTTGGCCCAAAACGCCTCAAGGTCCAGCACTTTAAATTTGTCCTTGGCTGCTAAGTTAAATTTTAATTCGAGAAACTTTTCTTGTGCTTCATCAAAAATGTTGCCTATTTCGCACTGTAGTATGTTTCTTGCTTCTCATCTATAGGAGAATTTTATTTGATTAAAAACTTTTTTTAAATCAGATAAATGAGTTTTTATTTGTGCTTTGATTGGGACTCAAAGTTACCGTTTGCAAGAGCAAAATCCAATTAAAAAAAGCTTGCTAGATTTTGTTGTTTAATTTGATTCTTGCTGAGGTCAAGTTTTCTGTCATTTTGATTATCAAAATTAATAGAGAATGTGTTGTAAAACACGTTAACAATTGTGCCCCCTTGAAAATTTACGTATGCACCCCAGGGGAGGCGTGCCTCCTCAGTTAAGAATCACTGAACTAAACCACTTATTGACTATGTTTATTCAAAAATTTTACAAGGCAATAAAAGGCTTTCAGTTTCATTTTGCAAGGAGAATTATTTATGGTGAAGAAAGCAGCAAATCATTATAACCACATCCAATAACAAAAATATCAAAAAATGTCCGGTCTTGAGACCAATTTAAAAAGTACGAGACCGAGACCAGGATATTACGAGACCAAGACCAAGACTGCCAGCAAAAGGCCGAGACCGAGACCCTGAAAATTGTTCTCGAGACCTTCATCACTGGTGTGCATACTTTAACCTGTTGCATCCTAACATCAAATGTAGTATTAATGTTCTTTTTACTCCCTTCATTTATCACACTGAAAGGAGACCCAATAAGCTTTTTGCGTATTGGCTGTTCTATTTCACTCCCCAAATTTTTTGTCAGATATTTACCAGTGCAAAACCAAAGTTATTTCTCTTGGCTTGTATCTACAAATTGAAGTACTGGTAATATGTTGATGCACGTTGTCACAGCCCAACAGCCAATATTACAAGCATGACAACTCAAGCCATTGCAGCAGACTAGCAGCACACGCTTTGCTTTCTCATCAATTTTACTTTAAGGTTACTGTACAGTGGGGGACAAAAAAATAATAATAAATAAAAATGGGATTATATTAATAAAATAAAATTAAAGTAAAAACCCTTTGATATTGTTGGTATTACTACACTAAAATACACCCAATATTAAAATATGTAACTTTTTCCGCTTAAATTAAAAAACTTCATGACAACATGATATTTGTAAATAAATTTTTAGGAAAAAAAAAGATTTTTTTATAGTTTTTGTGTTTTAATAGGCCATTTAACTTACCAGATCAAAGTGTGATTTATACACTATCAACCACAAATACCCACTTTGACAAGACAAACTAGGGGTGCAACCTATATGCGAGTATATACGGTAATTTTAATTTATTCCAACTTTTCAAATTAAAAAAAAATTGCATTATTCTTAAGTGTTTGTAAATTTTGAAGCAATAAATGTACATATTTTTGTTTTAAATGTCGTTTTAAAAAGGAAGTTGAATTAAAAAATTAAAAAATGAAGTTGTTGAATGTTTATTTCTTAGATTCTGTGGGACTTTTGCAACTATGCAGTAAAATGTTAAATTTGTATTCTATTTACAATAGACCTATAGCAAAGAATAGTGAAAATTGAATGAATTGCATTTATTTTTCACTACTTATTTTACCTTTGAAATTATTTTTGATATCCACATCCTATTCAAAGCCTAACTGGCATACATTAAACAGTTGGCAGCATGGTCAAGTGGTTAGACTGCAGTGTTTATGATCAACATGGTGTCAGTTCAAAACCCACTCACACCATTCTGTTGTGTCCTTGGGAAAGACACTTTATGGCACTTTGTCCTGCTTGGTGGTCTTGGCAAGCAGTTCTAAATTACAGTCATATCTCTATTAAATTACAAGCAAACAGCAATATCTTGGCATCTGCAGAAGTAGGTTATGGTTATTGCTTACCCTACGTATTAGCGCCTCTGTCGCTTTCCTGTGAGTCAGAAGGATAAATATAGAGATAATAATAATATAGCCAGTTTGAAAACAATCAAATTAAACTGCAGCATGCATTTGTGTATGAGTTTCAAAAGTTTATCCATCCCAATGCTGGTTTGGATATGGCTCAAAGTCTCATTAATACATCGCGCACAGACTTGCTTTACCATGCACAAAATCATGCATAGCAATTGTTTCTCTTGTGAATGTTTTTTTACTTTGAACTGCAATTGAACTCTAACATAAAATTTTGCTCTTTTTAACACCTTTGGATCTTGTTGAAATTTGAAAGCACCCAGTTATTAGATTGCTTAGTAGTTTTGAAACTGCAATAACCAATTTGCTTTCCTTGTTGCTCAAAATTTACTTGCCCTGCATCCTGATCTTTTCCCACACCTTCATTTTGTTAGGACAAAGTTTCCAAACAACATTAATTACAAATCTCAATATGCTGTAACAAAAACTTTTTGGTTATTTCTTAGGCCTCTTGTTGTTGCCCCTCCTCCAAAGATATCTTGTAGCAGCCATCTCTAAACCCCTCAAAGAAGTCAATTTAGTTTCCCATTTTTGGATTACCTCTGCTGCTTCTAAAGGATTTTTCCACAGACTAGTGGTGTAGTGCAGTGATTTTCAACTGGTGTTCTGCACAAGATCGTCAGCTGTTCCACAAGAATTCATTTATTTTGCACATATAATGTAAAGAGCATAATTAACTTTCATGTGAGTACTATTGCCATTTTGGTGATGTTTTGTTGTGCAATAATACGATAATTCAGTCAGCATGTTTGCTGTTTTAAATGCAATCACTGTTTGTTAGCCTTAGCTAGTAGTTAGTTTTGTAGCAATATTGATGTAGGTATATTTTATAACAAAATCTTTATTTTCAGCTTAGTATTAAAACAAAGTAAAAACATTGTGGAGTGCAGATGGATAAGTACTTAAAAAGAAAGAGTGTAAACGAAAATGAAAAGATTATTCATGAAAAGAAATCAAAAACAGTTATGAGACAATATAGTGATAATTATATTTCGTTTGGATTTACTTTTACTGGTAATCCGACTTCCCTTATCCCATTATGCTTGGTATGTAGAAAAGAACTAACAGTGCCATGGTTCCAGCCAAGCTGAAACAACACCTCGATACCAATCATCCAACTCTTAAAAACAAGAACATTTTTTCGTCGCCTTTTTGAAAGTAACAAAAAGGAAGCAAATTTCATGAGACAAGCAAGAACAATATCTGAGAAAGCTTTTAAAGTGAGTTATCGTGTCTTAGCAAATGTGTTAGCAAATGTGCGCTTTATCAATGGCAATGCGATCAGAGAAAATTTTTTATTTTGCAAGAGGTTGCCTGTTAGCACAACAGGAGAAGAAATTTTTTGTGTTCAGATTATTTTGAAAAAAAAGGACTTGAATGGAAGAATTGTGTAAGTATCTGCACAGATGGAGCAGCTGCCATGGTTGGATGTTACAAAGGCTTTGTTAGCAGAATTAGAGAGAAACAACGAGATATTATAGTCATGCACTGTTTTTTGCACCGTGAGACACTGGTTGTAAAGACTTTGCCAGCAGATCTAGCTTCGACACTCAATACTGTGGTAATTATTGTCAATTTTGTCAAGACAAAACCTTTAAAAAGTCGCATGTTTGCAATTGTATGTGAAGAAATGGGGGCAGACCACATTAATTTGTTGCTTCATACTGAAATCCGTTGGTTATCACAAGGTAAAGTCCTAGCTCGTGTTTATGCCTTGAGAAATGAACTTATTGTATTTTTGACCAACGAACAACGTGTGAGGCAAAGCCGGTGGTAAATAATGATTGGTGGCAAGAGTAGCATATATGGCTGACATATTTCAACATTTAAATGAACTCAACACTCGAATGCAAGGTTGCAACGAAATTCTTTTGACGAGCACCGAAAAAATTAATGGATTTCGCTCAAAAGTGTAACTTTGGCAGCAACATGTGAAAAACCAAAATCTGGAAATGTTCCCTCTTAGCCAAAAATGTAAAGGAAATGTGAACATTGCTTCTCTAAGTGAGACCATACAAAAACATTTAAATATTCTTGAGAAGAAATTATCCTTTTATTTCCCTTCTACAGCCCTTGATTGTTATGATTGGGTCAGAGAACCTTACAGCTCAGAAGCAGAAGTTGACACTACTCTGACTTTGCAGAAGCAAGAAGAATTGACTGAATTGAGACAAGACCGTGGATTAAGATTACGATTTTCTGATCTTTGGAAAGTTTTTGGTTGAAGACTTCCAACGAGCTTTCTAATCTGGCATGTAGAGCCATTTCAATCTTGCTTCCATTTTCTACAACCTATCTTTGTGAGACGAGCTTTCCAGCCATCACAGCCATAAAAGTTAAAAAACAAGAAAGGTTGAGAGCTGTTGAGGAAGAACTACGGGTTCGTCTTTTATCAGTTCCAGCCAGAATTCCAAGTTTATGCTCCTCAAAGCAGGCCCAAACATCACACTGAAATAACTGAAAATGAAAAAATTTTTCTTGGTGTTCTGCAAGATTTTTTAAATACAAAAAGTGTTCCGTAGTTAAAAAAAGGTTGAAAAACACTGGTGTAGTGTTGTGTTGGTACATGACAACAGTTAAAGAAGTGATTAGTGTCATATTTGTGTGACAAGCACAGTGGGCATTGTAGCATGTAAGTTTCAGGGTTCACGGTATGTAGGTGACTGTGCAAGAGTGCTGATTTGTTGGCTCTGAGCTGTGCCAGTTTTGTACACATATAACATGGTAATGTTTATTTTTATGAATGGATGTCATAGGGAGTTGTGTTAGTAATTCTGTTGTTTTTTCTAGAATTGAGATGTTGTGAGGGGATGGTAGTGCAAATGAGTTTGAGGTTTTCTCTACATTCCTCAGTTGTTATGTTTGGATTTGAGACAATGATGTTATTGTGCTTATTATGTAACATTGTGGCTTTCATGTTTCTGGACGGATCTGAGTATGTATTAAGATTATGTAAAGGGTGTGTTTATGTTTGAGTCAGTTGTTTAAGTTGAGTAGCATGAAATTTGAGATGAGTGTTCATTGGAAGAACCTTGGTTTTGTCATGTAGGTGTCGAGTGTTTATATTTCATGTGCAGCCAGTAGCAATTCACAAAGCTATGTTCTGTATGGTTTGCAGTTTCTTGATATTTTTTTTGATGATAAAGCTCCATGTGGTGTTTGCATATTTCAAAATGAGACTAGTGGTAGCTTTGAATGTGGAGACAATTAGTTTTTTTTGTTTATCTCATTTGGTAGAAGTGACCACTTTCAGAATGTTAAGCATTTGTTTTGCTTTAGTGATGGTGACATTTACATGTTGTGAAAATGTCATTTTTATTCAAGAGTGATTTCTAAAATTGTTGTGTGTTTTGTAGTTGGTAGTGTTTGGTTGTTTAATTTTTGTCATAGCGTAGTGTCATATTCAGCTTGGTCTGGTGTAAAAAAGGTAGTGGTAGTTTTGTTTGTGTTTATATAAAGGTGATTAGTGGTGGCCCATTTATTGATTTTGTGAAGATATGGTTGAATGAGTTGTTGGGCCTTACAATGTACAATGTTTTCTAAATGAGTCAGCCTCAGTGAGGTTAGAAACATCGTGGTTGATTTTCAACCACTACCAATTGGCTCATTTCTGCTTCTTGTCTAATTTCTATTGGTTGAAGCTCTTGCTTTATTCTGTGAGAAAAGACTCATGTCTGGCTTCTTGGAAAAGTCAATCTTTCAGTATACTTACAAACTGGATGATCAAATTGCTGCTTCTTGGGGATGACATGCACCCTTGGGCCTCTTCTTACTTGTTTTGGAAAATCAAGTTTGTTTGAAAGTGGGATGTCTGTTTTGACACATTTTGCTTATTTGAACAAACTATCCAAGTTGAGATTTATTAATTGAAAAAACTTGCAAATTAGCATTCAATTTCAAAGTTAAAGTAATGCCTTGGATTCTTTGCAAAAATCTTATTTTGGATGCTTACATTTGCTATCATATTATTTTGGTCATTCTGCAAGAATATGAATATTGATAAAAATGCAGACAAAGAAAGGTCAAAATAGATTTTTCAATATGCTAAGTTTGTCCAATCAGCAGCCACAAGCCAAATCAACTCAGATTTGTGGCCCCCAACATTCTCGCTTAACAAAAATTTTATATTATTCAAGTTTCTGTTTATAAATTAGGAATCTTTGGTATTGAAAACCAAACTTTAGTTGCAAAATCAAGTCGGAGAAGATTTTTGTTAATGGTGTTTGTTAGCTTAAATAAGTTTGACAACACTTAAACCATTCTCGTTTCATTATAAGTGAATGAGAAAGCTCATATCGCTATACCAGTTTGAATATCAATTCTTTTTCTTATCTCTTATGGCTTGTAATCTTAAAATTTTGCACTTATTTTAATGGAACTCTGAACTCTTGCAAAAAACACTAGTTAGTCTTTTTGAAAGATAAAATACCTTTGTCTTGGTGGTGTTAATTTTTAGTCTAGCAGTGTTACATGCAGCTCTAAAATTATTAAATAAATGCTGGAGCCCAATTTGCAGTCAATGAGAAAAAACAACTCATCTGTGAAATGCAGATTGCTGACTTTAGATTTCAACACTATATCTCATGATATTTTTTATTTTATTTATTTTATCTTTATATTTATCCTTCTGTCTTGCAGGAAAGCAACAGAGGCACTAATACATAGGGTAGGCAATTACCCCGACCTGCTTCCAGAGATGCCGAGGTATTGCTGTCTGCTTGTAATTTAATAGAAATATGACTGTAATTTAGAACTGCTTTCCAGGACCACCAAGCAGGGGAAAGTGCTGTAAAGTGTCTTTCCCAAGGACACAACAGAATGGCACAAGTGGGTTTTGAACTGAGACCATGTTGGTCATAAGCCTGGTGCTTTAACCACTCGACCATGCTGCTGCCACCAAATACATAATTCAAGACTAACATTGTTTTATAATATGTGTACAACACTAGCCGACCTCAGATTTAATAAATGACCACTCCTTCAAAGTTACCTGCATACAATAAACCAACACAGCACCATGCCACATAAAGTGATAGTTTATTAAAAAATGTAATAATCAAATCTTAATCTTTTTTTAAAAAAACCTGTTTGGCACCATGCTAGGAAGCTAGCCTAATTTAGGTCAGACTCCAGCCTCAAGTCAATTATTTTTAAACTGCGGCTCCAGCTCTAACTTGGCAATACATATATAAATATCAGTCAATAAAAGATAGCTAGGTGATATATCAATCACAAAAAATGTACTAACTTGCACTTTGCTACAACCCTAAAATCAATTATCCTGCATATTATCCTAGGTTACAACCCTAGGATCAATTATATATGTTAAACAAAAAAAGACTCAATTATATCCACCACATTTACATACGTAACAAATCTTCCAAACATAATCATTATTGCAATCTATGTCAATTCTTACTCATCATTATGGTACTTGCCAACCAAAAACCATAGAAGAGAATTGATTGCATAACTACAATCATGTCACATTAAACACAAATGCTCCAACATGTCTACCACCCAATCAAACACAACAGCCTACTTCACCTGACATCACAGCTTTAGCAGACTTGCATGATTGCACTAGCTGGAAGACCATCCCCTTCTTTATACCAAATTATTTACTGACTTACCTTCAGCATACATCACAAGACCAAAACAATTCCATATCAATTCACTAAAATGATAACAAATTAACAAAACGTGATCAAACGTCATTTAAACAACATGTAGTTGATCTCATTTCCCACAAACTGCACCCCATAAATGTCCATGGGGCAAATAAACACCTGGTGAGGGCAATGATGGATGTCGACAGACCCTTCATCCCTAAAGGAAATCAAAACAGCACATGCATATCTGCAAGCTCATTCAACACTGTCCATGCATATCCAAAAGCTCTTTCAATACTGTAATTACATTTGCAAACAAAACAGATCAGACCCACAATCATTATCTTAACAATCACATAAACAAACAAATACATAAACACAAAGCAAACATCCAAAAACAGCATCTAGACAAAATTGATCACAAACACAATTTGACTTCGTATGGGCATTATAGCAAAACTATCCAACAAAAAAACACCTTCACAGCAGAGAAGATGCATCAGCTTTCAAACTAAAATAGGCATCTGACATGAACAAAACAAAAGCTTTTAAACAATTCACCAAGGTCACTTACAGCACGGACAAAATCAACAGACACATAGACTATAAAATTAAAAATCAAAAAAATATGCTAAAGTTTCGTTACCTTAATGCTTTATCAATTAATTGACTTCCAAATGTAAAAAAATATACACGGTATTGCACCTGGAGCCAGCAAGAATTTTAGTGGCTTTGGCTCCACAAAGTATAAGAATTTGGCTCTGGCTGCAGCTCCCCAGCCCTTTTTGAAAATAATTATTCAAATTATTTGAGTACAAGTACACCTTTCAATCTTTTCAAAGAATTTGTGAGATATTTATTTTTCATTTGTGAAGTACTATCTGATTAAGGCTTAAACAAGAAAAAGTAAACTATGCATATTTTCCTAAAACATTTTTAACCTGGAACTTAAGCAAATTATTAAATACTGTATAATTTGACTAAGTTTTAGGTGTTTTGTAACAGGCTCAAATTTACATGACTGTTTTCATTAATATTTTTATTGTTTAAAGTAATGTTAAAAATCAAATTAGGTGATCAGCATAGTCTTAACTCCACGCAAAATTTATTTCATTCTAAAACTTTCAACTTGTCTATGTGATCATCATATATTTATGACTTTGAAACTGTTTTGATGATTTTTTATCGGTTTATTGTCATTGCACGTTTGACTTTACTCTTAAAATTAATAATATTGTGTTTAGGACGAAACAGGTCTGTCGGCACTTGCTTGTTGATTGACTTGACTATTCTTACTATATGTTTGTAATATTGTGTTTGTTCAAAATTTTAAATGTTCTTTGTCTTTTAGCCTGATGATATTTTAGCAAAGATGAAAGAAGCTCTTCCTACGAATTATTACACAAATCTGGACGATTTTTCAGCTAAAATATTAATTGAGAATCAGTTTAAACCTCACGGTCACATGATTCAAAGATACTCCAGAGATGTGGAAGATTCTAAAATATTTGAGATCTTTAAAGTGAGTTTTCAGTTTTTTTTTCATTTAGAGTGACAAACCTTTTAAAGCGAAATAAGATTTATCAAACATGCTTGCTAGATAATTTGCGGGTTTTAGAATTTTTTAAAGATAATACATCTTTTTAAGTGTGACATGGATAACCCATCTTTCCGCGAATATCATCATCGTATGGAGTCGTTCATAATGTGGTTTATTGACGCTGCTTCGTATATTGATATCGACGATGAAAAATGGGATTATTATGTCGTGTAAGTAATGTCGTGAAAATAAATATACATATTTTGATTTGTATATTGTTTTATTGTTCTACTGACAACTTTGAAGTAGGTTTTCTGCAATAGCAGTGTTTGATATATAAAATAGAAAGTACAAAAACAAAGCAAACTGATAATTGTTAATTATATAGTTTAAATAATGTTTGCATAAGCTAATGCATTTCTATAAAGCTTTATTTTTCATCAACTCTGCTTCTTCATTTTACAACTGTATACGTAATTTATTTTGAGATCTGGAAAATGTTTGAAGTTCTATTACAATTCCTATTGATTTGATAATTTACTAAACTATCTATTCCGCCTCTATGTGGCCATATTGACCAATATCTTTCCGTTTTGAGCAGAACCATCATTGTAGATAAGCAGCGTGACCCCTATTTAAGAATTTTGAAAGTGTCCTTCCCAAGGACAATGCAAAAATCCTCAGGTAGACTGAGAATCGAACTCGTGTCCTTCGGGCCGCAAGCAATAGTGTGTAAATTAACGTGATGAAAGTGAAACTTGCACAAAAAATATTTTATTATTTTTTTTAGTATTTTCCTGAAAATGAGTACATGATAGTTTTTAAAATCATGATCTGGCATCCGGCCTGTCAGAAAAAAAACGATCATTGCAGGGATGGCTAACCTTTTTCTTAGGACGGGTTAAAAAATGACAGTTTTATCAAAATTACCTTTAAGTGGGCCATTGGCTAAAATGAGTGAGCAATGTCTAATTTCGTTCAAAATTACAGGTGAAGACTAAAAAAAAGAACATCAGATGGGTCATTGAATTTCAACTAGTGGTCACGCTGTGACCCGCGGGTCAGTGGTTCGGCATCCGTAGTCGGCCTTGTGGCCCAACATCTAATTTATAAGCAACATCATATCGACATACAACTGCTTTGTATGTAAACGATGGAGGTGTTAAAATCTTTACTCGAAAAGATATTGCTGTCCGATTAAAAATTTTTATTTGTTTTTTCATTTATCTATGGAGCCGCTTCTTTGGACCGCCAAGAAGTGAGAAGTGTCGTGAAGTGCTTTTCCAAAGACAATACAAACATGAAAGAATAGGAATCGAACCGACATCATATCGATGACAGGTGCCATGGGTGGTTGCTTGACCTGATGACCGTGAGGTCTATTCTCATCTTCCCTGTCACCCTCCTTTTCAATTACTGCTTTTTTGTGATATTTTTCAATTATTATATGAGTTGTGACAAAAATAAAAATGATTGATTGATAACGGTGATCGTGAGCACGCCGGCAACTAAACTTGATTTTAAAACCACCTTCCTAGTATTGTTTCAAACTCGCCTTTTGTCTCAGGTTTGAAAAAGTTGATCATGGCGGGGTGACGTCACATTACTTCGTCGGTTACAGCACCTGCTATCGCTTCTATGCTTATCCCGATAAATGCCGACCGCGAATAAGGTGAACAACGTCATATCCTGATGTTGAAACCTGTGCTAGTCTCTTTCATGTTGTTTAGTCAAGTTTTAATTCTGCCGCCTTACCAAAGACAAGGCCACTGCTCGGCTCTGATCCGGGCCATCTACCAGGAGTACGTCCCCCAGTCTTCCGTCCTCGATATAACAGGTTCGTAGGATCGGAACGGCATTCTTGTTACGATTTTAATCCGCCTCGTTGCAGCTGAGGATCCATCCGAGAATTTTCAACGTGTTCGGGATTTCGTCGATGCCAAAAACTGCTCTTCGCTCAGCGAATTTCAACCCGACAAACTTCACTCTTCTTTTTCGCGAGCGATGGCCCAAGCGGCGAAAGAGAAATTCAAAATAAACAAGGTACACAACTTGATGTTGTTCGTATTTAATTACTTTAACGATCCATGCTTTTAATCAATCCTCGGTAACTAGTAATTTATTGTGATTCGATCGATTATGTTCGTTTGAACTTGCCTATGAATTCAGAAAAGCGTCCGAATGTACTGTGAATTTAAATAGTGTAAATTAGTACAAGAAACCCGACTTTTATTTGCTTTACAAATTTTTTTTTGTTACTCCATTGAGCATACACTGGCAGAGAAAGCTTTGGTGATGTGATTAGTTAAATTCGATGATCAACGCTTGCAATGCAAGGTTTTGATTTGTACTGTGCTTTTTCAATCGGAGTGAAAACTGACAGCATTTGGTTTGAGAAAGAACAAAGCAGTTTTACGCTTGTCCAACCAGCCAAGCCTCCATCCGCACTGTTGCACGATATCCTGGTCAACATTTGGGTGATTGAAGGCAGATAATAAAACATTAAGGATGAGACAACTGTGTTGGTTTATGTTTGTACTCGTTAAATATTTTTGCTATCAATGTCTACGCTCTACCACCCAATCTCCAATGTTAGTTGAGATTGATCGTCAGAAGTTCATTGCATCTGCACGTTGTCAAACGTGGCAAGTTCTCCTTCAAGCAGGCAGTTAAAGTTTCAAAGTCATTTTACGATAAATTGTAATGGGTGTTCTGCGATGTGTAGACCATATTTAACGACTTGCTCAATAACACTGGAATCACTGTCCAAAGTAGTCAATTCAATTGGCTATGAATTAAAACATGGTGGATTAGAAGTGGATCATTTTGCTGACATTTTTGGAGAAAGAGTAGGGATTTTATACTTCACAACTTTTTCTGCCGTTATTTTTTGAATGGGTTGTAAGCGTTTAATCAAGTTCAATCGACTTCGCTTAGCGACAAGCGCGTCGAGTCTACGAGATTCTTCGTCTGCAACATACAAACGAAAACGACGATGCAGAATTCACGAAATATCGACTCGCTATCAAGTCAAGAATCAACCAACCAATGCAGGTGAGTAGTTTCTCCGCTCTGCAGTTTTTATTGGTTTCGAATGATTTTTTTTCAATTTATTTTTGCTTTGTACTTTCAAAACGTTTCTGCGTCAAAACTTATGAGAGTTGATCAAGTTTTGTGCACCAAATTGTACCGGAAGTATTTCCAAATGACGAATCGCACTTGAATCTTATCTCGAGTATCTACCATCCAGCTTAATTCCTCACCTTGTTCAACTGTTATTAATTTTGTCTAAAGAAAGTCGTTTTCATTGACGTGTTTCTTGTCATACACCATTTTTAAAATTCTTTGCAAAACGTCTTTCTGTTAAACTGTATGAACAACATTTTTTTATTAACATACAACATCAGCAGACATAGTTTGAAAGGTTCCGTTTTCCTAAAAATGTATTGAAGCTTTAAGTTTATTACTCCCTCTGTTGCTTAACTAACTTTCTTTGAAAATTTTTTGTTGTTCAAGTTAGACTCTTGTTTATCATTGATCTACTTTAATTAGGTTAAATATCAAATACACTAAATTTGGATTTTGTAGTAGCTGTCTATTATAATCTAAATTTGTCATCAATACAGCTTTTCGTTGTGTATTCTCTAATCACCGATTCTCCAGCATTGCTTGCTTCAAACAAACTTATCAGTTTATAAATCAATAAATGATCTTCATTTAAGGATCTCCGTCGGAAATGCGCTGCGATCGCCCAAAACCCGACCTTGCTCCCCTCTCTTGAAGAACGACGCACCATCCTCCAGCGAGAGTTCGAAAGATACCTGGAGGAGTATCATCGTGTCATAAACAGACTGAAAAAAACTTGACTTCTCTTGAAATCTTTTCGACTGAATCACGTCGTTCGAATTTGTCGAATAAAATTGTAAAGTTTAGTTTTTACTGCCGCTTTGTTATTGATTGTGTTTGTAATAAAATGATTTGTTCTGATGTAGTTTACAGTATTTAAACTACTGCAAGTTCTAAATGCGGCTATATGCTAATAGACGCTACGAATAGAATAAAATTGCATAATGGTGTAGATGGTCTTAATTTTTTTAATCCTTCTGACTAGCAGAAAAACGAAGGAGAGCAACTGTCAAGCAATTACCCCGAGATGCCAAGATATTGCTGTCCGGTTGAAATTTTTTTAGGTGCTAGAATTCCGACACATCTTAATACTGAAAAAACAAATTAAAATAAAACTACACAACCGCCAGTTAATGAAAGAACCCGCCGCGAAATACATAAAAGTGCAATTAGTGAAATCGCTAGATCTTCAATGTTTTGATAAGTACAGTTGCAAAATTATTGTTTTACACCAAGTCTGATGATGGGATGAAAGCACGAAACCTCGATATACTTGTTTTACAGCAAGCCTAATTCGTGTTGTATTTCTTATTTGTCCACTGGAAGGCGCGGATGTTCGGTTCGGTGAGTTTGTTTAATGGTTTCTGTAACGATCTTGGCACTTCTTTGAGAGCAAATGAACAAATCTTGG
Source organism: Diplosoma virens (assembly GCA_963680785.1). NCBI lineage: Eukaryota > Metazoa > Chordata > Ascidiacea > Aplousobranchia > Didemnidae > Diplosoma > Diplosoma virens. Next base: position 39,209,929 of record OY796887.1, on the reverse strand, counting down.
ATCTATTTCTTATATAAGCAGCTCTGGAAACATCCCTACCAGGCAGATTGTAATAAGAGTTTAAAACTATGGTCAGGCAAGTAAGCTTGGGTTCGGCGTTGCGACTGATGCATAATACCGGGGGGAACACTTTTTATTGCTGTCTCTTTCAACCCGAATTAATTTTAATTTTTTAATAAGCTTTGTTCTTTTTTCAATAAAAAAGACCAGGTAAATCTTGCTAGCACCTATATTTTACGTCATTAAACCCAAAAAAGCTTTAATTTACCGTAGCAAGGTACATATATGAAATATTTCACATTAGAATGACATTTAATTCTCACTTGAAGTCAATTGAGAAAAAAAGTAAAAATTAAGTTTTGCATAAATGGTTGTTTGTCAGAACTCGGGGAAATTCAATTTTGACGTAAACGAACAGAGTGAATTTTTTCTGTGTTTTTCTTTCTGTTTCTCGAGCTATTCTTGTTAAAAGCTTGGCCCGAGTTTAAGTTGATTTATGCATTTATTTTTCGATGCAAGCCAAATAAAAAGCTTTTTATTTTATTCTTTGCAAGAACAACCCAAGATTGTGATTACGTTTGTTTGAGAAATTTAGTTTTGCGCCGAAAAGACTAAGGAGCTTTGGCTTGAAATAAGCAGTCCGACAAAAAAGTAAGTTGGGGTCAAGGTGGATGAAGGGTCTCTTTTTAGCATTGCTATATTTGAAGACTGAAAAAAGGTATATTCGGGTAGGCTTCTGACTAAAAGTTGGGGAAAAGTTTACTTTATAGCTTTAGATTTGGTAACTGGCTTAGCCACCACAAAAAGAGTTATTACCATTGAGAAAAAAACTGAGCGCCATAGAAATCGTGAAATGAAGAAAAAACCCTCCCAAAACCATTCTATAGTGTCCTTGGGAAAGACACTTTTACGGCACTTTCCCTTGCTTAATGGTCTTGCCAAGCAGTTCTAAATTTCAATCATATCTGTATAAAACTAAAAAACCAAAATAATGAATTTCAATCGGACAGCATCACTTTGGCATCTCCGGAAGCAGGTCGGAGTAATTGCTTGCCCTACGTATTAGCGCCTCCGTCGCTTTACTGTGAGTCAGAAGGAGAAATATATAGAAATAAAATAAAAATAATTTTTTTAAATTTCCAATTTGATGAGAAATGAAATTTTTAATATTAAAATTCTCAGTACTGGTTCTTATTACTTAGTCGTTAAATTTATTACAATCAAAAAAGTCAATGTAATAATGTTAAATCTCAGTTAAAGAAGAATCTTTCTGGAGGTTATCAACATGATCAAAATTTCCAACGGCCTTTTCTAGCCTACAGCTATTGCACCTGCGCCTTGCAATATTTTTAAAATGGGGGGAGAATATTGCCCTTTGAAATTCGCAGTACAGAGGCATTGAGTTAGATTGTCTCCACAATAACATAAAGTCAAACAAAATTAAATTTAAAAAGCTTATAAAATAGTGATTTCACAACACTAAGTTAGCAAGGGCGCAAAATCGAGAAAAAAAGCAGTTTTTTTGTTAAATAAGGTAGGCTACTCGTAATAAATCTACAAAAAAGCTCATCCAAGCAAAAGCATGGGTGGTTGTATCACGTTAAGATTTTTGTTTTGGTCTTTGCTAATTTTTTGGACGAAAATAGAGAGATGTCGCACTGAAATATAAAAAAGGTCTTTACTTTAAATCGGTGTCATAAGTCGGCGTCTCCATGTGATACTACAAGGTCAGAGGGTAATCGTCGATAATCTTCGGGTAATCGTCGATAAAATTTGGAAAAAATTGTTTGGGCTGGTACGGCTATGTCTTCAACTATATTTCAAACATTTAATTTTCCATTCAGACAAAAAAAAGGTCTTTGCTCCCGTCATAGATTTTTCCGGTGCCCAAAAGTTTATCAACAGTTGCTGTGGTCGCTAGAAGGCAGCAGAGAGATAAAAAGATCACAGTGAACAAGGATCGGGCTTAATTAATTGTAGTTTTAAATAAGACTTACGTGCTTGATCACGGATTAGTATGGAATTTTTAAAATAGAAAACGATATTTTTTAGACCCAGGTGATTTTTTGACGACGCGAGGTAGCCTAAAACGAACCCAACTTCAGTTTGTTTGGCCTGTGCTTGAAGAGTTGTTTGGTGCATGGTTCAAACTAAACAATAAAACATTCGCTTTTTTGGTTCGGCTCGGTCGAAGTAGCTCGAATGTCGCTGTCGCAAGTGATTATAATGAACGTGGCCATAGTGAAAATCAAAGCAAAACAAAGAGTATACAGCAAAAAGAAAAACACGTTCTTTTTTTTTTGCATGGTCAGATGTAATTCTATACTAACCTGGTCCCTGGATTGTATATTAGGCGGAGTCATTATTGTAAGTAAACGAGATAAAACGATTACAAAATTTGTCGTCAAGTGTCTTTCTAAATGTGCGAAGAAATTTATAGTTGGACTGAGCAGCGAGAAACAAGTTCAATGTCGAGTGCATTAGCACACTGAGCTATCAGACAGAAAAAAATGGAAAAGAAGAAAATATATATAAAACCAATAAACAAAACAAGCAGCTGCATCCACACCAGAGTTTTAATCAAAAGACATAAAGATGATAAAAGTTCTTCAAAAACAAGAGTATTTTCAGTAATGCAAAATTTTCTACAACTTTGTAAAAAATTGCTTGTTTGTCAATAAAATCTTTTCTGTAGACCTATGTTGATACTTGTTTATGACCCTTCATTGCTGTTTTTTTTTGTTTTTTTTTTTCAAGCAACTGTGTAAACTGTTTATGGTCTTGCTGCTCTAAAATATTAATATTTTGTGTTCTACGATCATACTACATGTTTTTTTTGATAAAATCTCAAATCACAAAACAGAAAACTCAATTTATGTTCAATTGCACAACATCTATATTCATGTTAATTGCAGCTTAATTTAGCCATAAGCTTTCTACGTTCAAAGCTAAATCATTATGTCGGCGTTGCGCTTTGCGAGCGCAAGAACATGATAACCATTGTCGTACCTGAAGGGTAGCAGGGAAGCGATTTTCTCCAAGTTTCCAAAATTTGAGCAAAATCATAATTTTTCGGGTAGCGATATAAAAAATATTCGCAAAATTAGGAATGTTAGGGCAGCGACAATGATCAATTGCAGGAAATAGTTACCAAATTTAAGTGAAGACCTTCTTTTTTTAGAGAATACCATGATTTTGGGACAAAAATTGAGAAATCTGATACTGATTTGAAGTTAGTGTCTTTTTTTGCTTCGCTTTGATGAGTTCTTCTCATACTAAATAGTAGTGAATTAGAGCAGGGTTTCTCAGAGGGGCCCTGGGGTCTTTACCCGGGAGCCATGAAAAAAATCCTCATTTTGGACTTTAACTTACTTTTGAAAAGAACTTAATAAAATCAGGGACAGTTTTAAAGTGATGACTTATTTCTTTATTTGGTCTTTACTTGAATGTTGGGACGAAAATGACAAAATCAGAGACAGTTTCAAAGTGATGACCTTTTTTTGGTCTTCACTTGAATTTTGGTAAACATTCTAAGCAGGGGCCCTGGGTGTCATCCCGTGGTAATCAGCATCTTCATTATACTCGCAATCGAAGTGAGAATCGGACCAGTTTTTCAGTACCAGGATAGATATGTTTTTAGGCCCGCTGACGTCTCAGTAAAATAGCCTAAATACGTATATTAGCCTACTGCCAGCCTTCAACGATTCAAATACACGAAAATATCCTGCAAAGGCCTGAACTTATTAATACTTTTTGCTTTTCTCAATCTTCGCTATTACTGTAGTTTTGCTGCTTCCACAGATGTGCTTTTGCAAGCTTGTAGTTTCAGCTATCCTGCTGTCAAATTTGAATTAAAAGCATGCGTGTTACAACAATTACAAAAATTTGAAATCTTTTGATTGTAACCATTTCGTCAAATAGTAAAAATAATTGTAAATATGATGAAAATGATGTTTGATTCTGTATCAACATATAAGTTTTATAAGAACAAAAAGAGCCGAGCCAGACACAAACATTAAGTGGATAGAAAGGGACCACAAGTAGGCTACAACAAAAAACCTCATGTAATAAACAAAAATGATGCAAGAAAAAAATATATGTGTAGATTCTAAACGAAATAATAAGAAGTTTACTTTAGTTTTTAACGTAAATATTTCACAATAAAATGTAGCAATGCAAGGCCCTCTCGTTCTGCGGCCCTGGTGCAGTGCACCGGCTGCATTGGGGGGCGGGTAATTACGGCCCTGCACTCCATTAATGAAATGTTTGATATTTCAGTTGGCATGCCAAGTAAGACAATTGTTGCTAAATACTAAAAAATGCAAACACAAAAGGGCAAGTAGGCTACTAACTAAAAAGACTAATTTGATAGTTAAATGATAAACAGAGGAGACCAGTAAAGAAGAAACACTGCATGCTCAAATTTAGGAGAATTAAGTTGGGTTATTAAATATTTTGCCACCATGAATTGCTTTGGAGAATTAAGGGTTTTACTTTTTGTCTCTTAAAATTTATATAAATTGGTATAAAAAACTTTTTTTTAATTTTCAAATACGCCTTCGAGTAATATTGGATTATGTTTTAAATATGCAATTAATTCTAAGCAAATTTGTAAGACACGGCAGGAGGTTACGTCATAATCTCTAATTTCAAACTTTTTATTTTTATTTATTTATTTTTTTATTTAAATTGTTTGCATCAGACACCAAGGTCCATAGACAAGCAACGACAAGGCAAAACAACACAAGACGCAAAAGCAGAACACCATGAGAAAAAAAAGGGAAGTGCAGTAACACAAACACAAACACAAAGGCAAAAAAGAAAAATTAACCAATTAAAATAAAGAAAAAAAAAACACCTATGGCAGAATGAGTAGAAAAATTATCTAATTTTGATATAGTGTATTGTTATAATTGATCTAGAAAATAGATTTATACAGGGCATCAGAAGACATTAAGCAAGAAATGTATGCATTGAATGAATTGTTGCATCTTTTTAAGAACGAATATAAGTAATTTCTAATTAGGGCATCAAAGTCTTAATATTAGATTGAATTTGTCAAGTTTTAGCAGATTCCTGTCTAGATATGTTGTGTAGAATTCTGAACAGGTTGTTGTATGTAATACGTTTTAATCTACGTAACACGATTTAATCTACTGATTTTGAATTTACACCATAAAGGAACAGAATACATAGACATGCAGTACGAACGAAAAAGAACATTTTTAACTTGGCTTGAACAGTTATGAAATTTTGAACGTAGAGTATTACCAACACAGTATAAATGACGAAGGTGCCTGTTTATATCAAGGTCATCAAACAAGTCATTAGTAATTATCACACCAAGATATTTCACTGAATTTGCAAATTTGATACATCTGCCATCTAATATAATGTTTGGTTCAACGTTTACTTTGAATTTTTTATTTTGATGAATCATGCCAACAGTTTTATCATTATTAAAAATAATACAATTGTTAACTGCATATTCTTTGCACACATTTACTAGTTTTTGTATTCTTTTGACGCTGGGGCTAAATACACATAAATCATCAGCAAACATAAAATGATTCAGTAAAGACAAACCAACAAAACATCCACTTTGAACAGAATTTAATATTCTAGATAAGTCATCCATATATAAAGAAAACAAATAGGGACTTAATACGCCCCCTTGTCTACACCGTTACTAACAGTAAATGGACTGGAGGATACATTTCCCCACCGAACTTTCATACACTGTGTGTTCCGAAATTCCCACCGAAATTCCGATAGGCAAGTAATCGTACAAAGCAAGTAGGAACATTACGATTAGATAATTTTTTAAATAATAATTTATGATTTACTCTATCAAATGCTTTGGAAGCATTTAAAAATGTACTAAATACGGGGCTGTTTTGGTTAACATAGTAAGAAATAGCCTGTTTATACAAGAAAACACATTGGTCTGTACTATGTTTGCGTTTAAACCCAAATTGATTACTGCTAGTCGTTAAGAACGACGAAATTTGTTGTAAAATAAAATGTTCAAACAATTTTAAAATAACAGTTGCAAGAGCTATAGGTCTATAATTATTTTTGTCGTGTATATTTGATTTGTTATTTTTATAGATAGGAACAAGTATGGTTTCAATATAAGTTTGAGGCATAACACCGTGAGAAATACACGTATTAATCAATTTACTTAGATGGGTGCAGACTTGAAGATCTGCATATATTAGGTGTTCTGCTGATATTTCATCAAAACCAGCAGCACGGTTTAGAGAAAGTTTCCACAATAAAGACTGTACGTTACATGGTGTTGACACGAAGTCAGACATATGGGACAAGTCATTTATTTTTTCAAATCTAATATTGTTATTTGTAGAAGTATTCGAAGAGTTAGAATTTAATAGATCGTTATAGTAATTTCTCCACATTTCAGCTATTTTAGGTGCACTACTGGTACCATCTATATGTAAAGGAAGCAAGTTTTTAGCCTTATGTGATTTAATTTTTTGCCAAAATTTTTGTTGTAAAGTATCATTATGCAGTGAAAGAGCTAGATTGTCCGCTTTTTGTTGTACAACAGCTTTGCGGGATGCCTTCATGGTAAGTTTAAAATTTTTGCGAGTGCTAACCATGTGTTGGTAGGTTCAATGGTGCTTAGCTCTACCACAACTAATCCAGTTATGATATACTTTTTTTGCAAGCTCATGTTTGTGATTGATTTCATTATTCCATTCAGGTTTTGAAAATGGACAAGATTTAGTCTTGTGCATATTAGCAAACGCGAGTAAAGACATTTTTAATGCACTTGTTATTTCAACATAAAGATTTTCAATTGCTTTAATGTGAATTGTTTGGTTGCAGGTTAAATTTGTACAATTGGCTAAACCATTAGGTATAGATATTTTATAGAGGTAATGCTTACTAGCATTTGCATATTCTTTTTTTGTTGTAGAGTGGGTTTTTTCCAGTTTATGGATTTAGAGTGTGGCGTATTGACATCATCGTATTCTACACGTGCAAACTTGTTATACATAAATGTAAATTGAAGAGGGCGATGGTCAGATATTATAAATTCCTGAAGAATTTTGATTGATTAAATAGTTTCATGTGCTGAGCTTGTGGAAGCACAATGGTCAATCCAACTCGTTGAACCATGGGCGTCACTTAAAAAAGTAAAAGAATTTGTAGGTACAATTATATTATCAGACATTATGAAGGAATTGTCTTGAGAAAATTGACTGTAGATTTTGCCAAAACTATTTTCGGGTCCAGCATTAAAATCTCCTTATAGGCAGATGTTGGAGTTATTAAATTCTTTACGGAATGAGGCTAATTTACTGAGTTTTTCTACGTATTCGTCGATATTGTGGTAGGTGCTGCAGGGCATATAGACATCAATCAAAAATAATGATAATTTGTCCAATTAAAGTTTTAGACCAATAAATGATTTATCAAAGTTATGAATTATAGAAGCTCGCAATGATTTATTTCATAAAATTGCTTCACCCCCATTTGGTCTTCCAAGTTTAAATCCATCTTCATAATTTAAGCCAGAGATTCCAGAGAAATAGTGATGGTTACTTATTGTAGATAGTTTATTCAGTTGTTGCTTAGAAAGCCAAGTTTGTTGTAAGAAAACAATTTGATTAGTTTTACAAAGTTCTTGAATATCATGAGTCGACGAGTTAATACCTCTGCAACTATATGAAATTGCTGTCAAGAAATCACTCTTGTTTTCAGCCATTAGCTTTAGGATCAGAAGTGGTATTTTTTTCTTTTGATAGTGTTTTACTATAAAACTTTTTAACTAAAATGCCTCAGGCCATTTATCCATGTCAAGAGCATCTTTTTGACTTACATTTATTATGGTGATTTTGAGTGAAGAATATGAATTAAATTTGGTAGCCAGCTTTATGCATGCTACCTCAGCTCCAAATTGATTAGTTACAAAATCTTTTACTTCATTGGGTGAAGTATTAAGTAAAAATCTTGTGGCAAACGCATGATTTTTAAAAATTGAAATTTTCTAAATTTATAAACTTTAAAAATTAAACACATTTTTAAAAATTGAATTAAAAATTATTAACGTATTCCTTTCATTTGTTCAAAAAATATTTTATAATAAAAAAAAAAGTTTTTACTAATGTAATAAATAGCTTATATTATGGTGCAAAAGATGAAATAGAAACAACTTTTTTAATTGCTTTTGTTAATACATAGCGTTCCAATGATATCCTGATTATTTTTATGCAATAAAAAAGCGAAATAATTTTAATTTAGTCGTTTTATATTACCAGAATGTGAAAGATATAACAAGATTCGGAAGTGAATCGGAAAATGCTTTACCATTCTTTTCTTTCCATATGCGACCCCCATAGCCCGGTCCAAGTGTGGATGAAAGAAAAAGTTTGATTTTTTTCATGAATAGGATTAACTAATTAAGATTAAAGTTTTTACAAAGAGACATAAAAAAATTCTCCTAATGACTAAGTGAACGCAAAAAGTTCGTCACTGCAAACGTGATACAACTCAACAAACCTCACAGTTTTACTACGAGCGTAGAACGGAGTATTCTTTCTTTTTTTTTACTGCTTTGTTTTGCTTCGCTTTGTGTTTAAGCGCGGAAAGAAGTAAAAGAAATCAATAAAACAAATAAAGAATACTCCATTCCACGCTCGTAGTAAAAACGGGCCTTGAGAATCCGGAAATCAATTAAATTTTACTTCGAGTAATACTTTAAAACTCATGATTTCCATATTTTATTCACATTCAGAATGAGATGTAGATGGAATGGTGCTAATTTTGTAGAGCAGGAATTCTTTAAATTTGTAAAAAATGCAATCAGTTTTCGACGCTTTACTTAAAACTTTACTGATCAGTTCTTAAATAAAAAACCTAGTATAAAATAGACTTTACATAGCTTAGCCAAAAAGATCTCATTGTTTCAAAAATTATGTTTTAGAGTGACCCAGCAATGATCTTACAAAAAGGGGGACCCGGTACAAGAAAAGTGGGGGGCCACTTTTTAGTGTTCTAAAACAAAGCGACAAAGCGATCTTTAAAAATGTCATTGTTTAAGGGGGTCAATTTTTAGTGCATCAAACCAAAGTGATCTCTAAAAATAAAAGAAAAAAGGACTTCATTTTAGGGATGTCACTGTCCTGGTACTGCTATGAAGAAATAGAGCAATATCTTGCCTAGGAGGAAGGCCACTTTTTGATGTTTTTTAGGGGGGCCTGGTGCGGCCGCTGGCACCTACTAAAGCCATCACTTGGTGACCCAAATGTAAACAAATCCCATTTCTTTATATTTTGTTGCGTTTGGTATCAAAACTTTACTTAAGTGGAATTAATTAAGTAGAATTTGTTTTCAATTACTGATTTCAATATCAATAAAGTGCAGAACAGCTTACTTAGGATTGGAAATTTGTTGGTCCAAATATACTTAAAGATATGCAAAAATGTAATTGATTCAACATCAAGCGATATCGTAACTGCAACGCAAATACATCAAAGATTTAAATTTTAAACATTTTGTGTAATCTTGTCCATAAAATTTGTTCAACTTAATTGTACCTTTTAATTATAATTAGAACTTGCTTACATTTGGGCTGGCCTACCTATCTATGATAAAATTAATGACTTGAGACCAAAAAATCATGTTTAGTTTTCGATTGATGTAGCTTCTCTAGCGAATAACAACTCCACTGTAAAAGCAATATTAATGATTAACCTTCGTGCTCTAAAAGTTATTTTTTGTTCAGCTTTGTTTCCAACAACTAATAATAGTAAACTGTTGATAAAATGCATTGGTTGTACATATTATTTTCTATTTTTGCTGTTTTTGCTCTGTCTTCATCACAATCTTTATCCAGCGAAAAAAAACAATTTCTTCGTTTTATGTTAAACGCGAACAGAATAAATATTTCCAACCTTACCAACTGTTCAGCAGCAAGACAACAAAATGATTGCATTAATCGCAAGCTTTTTTTTCCTATTTCAAAAGATCAAATAAATTCTGTAAGCCGTCTATTTTTGCTGATACAAATTTTATTGTTTTGTTTAACTTTACAGTATCATCGTAACCGGTTGAAATTGTCTTAAATTAGAAGGCTTTCAGTAACAATTATTAAAAATCGAAAAACAATCACAAATATTTTGAAGCTTCATCATCAAATCACACACAATTTAAACTAAACTTAACTATGTTTGTCTTCTCAAACTATTTGACAAAATTGTCATGGCAGGACAAATGCAATCTTTATATAAAAGCATATTTAAAGATAACGGTCTTTGAACAATATACTATTTTTTGTTAACCTAATAGACATGGCAACGGTTGCTAAGCCGAGCAAGCTTTGGCTTTATTCAGTTTGTTTTTAACAGTCAAGTCATGAAGCCGATAGCTTATTTCGGTAATTTAAATTTTATTTTGGGAGTATAAAATTATTTTTAATTTTACAATTTGTTAGTTATGTCATGAAAACTAATTTCTTGTACTTATTATACTAGTCTTTGCTTGTAGTCAGATACTGTAGTTATTTAAAAAAAAAATTTTTTTAAACATCTTTTACACTGTAGCTCGCAGTAATTTTGCTTTTCAAATTTATTCAAATCCAATCTTGCATAGCTTAAATTAGAACCAAAATTAATTGGACAACCAAACTATTTTGTAATTGTATTATAATAAACAGATTTTGTTAATTTAATTTACAAATATTAACCGTTTATGGGTCTGTGTCAATATTTCTTGTAGAAATGAATAGAATAATTACATTTTTGTTTCAAATAATACAGTTGCATCTGGTTTGTTTCTAGTGCTTCTATGTATTCTTGTTTGTAATTATATAAACATCACAACATAATTTTCAGTTAAGAGAACACTTGATTTTAGAGTCGAAAATCGAGATTGAAGACCTTTTTTTTTTAGAGAACACTAGGAACGAAAATCAAGAAATCTGGTCTAATTGTGCCGCGAATTTTGTACCAAAATGTGCCGCAGACGGAAAAAGGTTGAAAAGCACTGTTCTACAGTTACTAGCTAAAATTCATCAAAAAAAAAAAAAAAAAATTAATACTGTAGTAATTGTTTTGGTACCATACTTCTCTGTTTTTGATTAATTTGGTTTTTGTAAAGTATCATGTAAGAGGTTGAATGTTTAAAAGTCTAAAATTAAATGAACTTAAAGTCGTACTTAATACAAAAACCAAATTATTCAAAAACAGAAAAGTATGGTATTAAAAACAATTATTACAGTATTGAATTATTATTTTTTATTAATTTTGGCTAGTAATTGTAGAAGGTCAAGGCTACAAGAAGCTATACTTGATCAAAAAGCAATGTGCAAATATTTGCTATAAGCTATCTTTGTTTTTTCCAAGTTCTTCTTCGCGTGGAGTAGATGTTTCTCTTTCCGGAAGACACTTCAGATGTTAGCGCAGGTATTGATCAGCCGGGCCACTGTATCCTCATCAACTGTTTCCAGACCAATCCCCCTGCTTGGATGATGGAAAATGAGACAAGATGTTGTTATATGGTCAGCGGTTTGCTCTTCCGCACCACACTCACAGGCTGCTGTTGGAGCCATACCCCATCTGTGCATTGTAGAACGAAAAAATCAACGCCAGTGTAGAGACGATTAAGCCTGACCCAGGATGGTCTGGGTAGATACATTCGCAGTAGTTTGAGGTTAACATAGGGCATGAAAGTACGTAGGCGAGAGGTGTTACTTTTCCATTCCGTAGTCTATTTGGATTCCGCCCAACATGCCACACTGGTGTTCGATTTAGAAAAGTCTTTTAAAAGTTCCTGTGCAGCAGGTACAAATGAGAGTCTTGATTTGTGCTGTCGATCTCCTCTATAAGTAGGGGACAAGAGCTTTTCGTTAAGTATGTGTTCAGGCCCTTATGCTCGGCGAGCCCTCGTTCACCGCGAAGCTCAGTTGGAAGGATGCCTTCTAAGATAAATAAGTTGTCTATTGGTGTAGGGTGGAGGCTTCCAGTCACAATGCGCAAAGCGTCATTGATAGGCTTGTTAATGAGCCGAGTGTGGGCACTGCGGCACTAGACAGGCGAGCAGTACTCTGCTGCAGAGTGCACCAGGGCCAAAGTGGCTGTGCGCAATGCTGTGGCGCCAGCACCTTAAGTTGACCCTACCAATCGCCTTAAAAGCCCAAGGCGTGTTGTTAATTTTTTGCGAAGTTATTCAAGATGTCGTCAAAACGTAAGCGCTCTATCCAATTTTAAGCCGAGATACATAGGCTCGGCACAGTAAACCAGGGCTCGTCCATCGACGGTGATGGAAAGCTCGCGTCGTGCCTCTTTGTTATTAAGGTGGAAGGCAGCCCACACGGTTTAGGCTGTATTGAGCTTCAATTTTTATTTCTGGAGGTACGAGAATATAGTTGGCATGTCCTGATTTTAAGTCTCTTCTAATGTCTTACAGTTAGATGTCGAATGAGTGATTGCCAAGTCATCAGGGTAGGCAAATGTCCTGGCAATTGTTACTGGAAGTTCGTGATTGTAAATATTAAATAAGAGGGGAGCTAGGCCTTATCCCTGTGTGACACCATTCTTGAGGCGTCGTAACCTGTTTTGTGATCCAGTACCAATGGTAAGGGTAAAACTGCGATTTCGTACAAGTTTTATGATTAGCGAGACCATGTGACTGTCCGACAGAAGATGCAAAAGCTTGCAGGTGAGGCGCGATGCCATACAGTATCGCAGGCTGCGGTGAGGTCAATAGAAACAGCACTAACTTTCTTTTTACCCGAGTAGCTATCCTCAATTTCTTGAATTAGGAGAGTTATTTGATCTACGGTCGACCTTCCGCGTCGAAACTCAGCCTGCTCTCTCGGTAGCAATGGGTCTATAATTGGTTTGACGCGAATGCAGATAAGTCTCTCCAAGATCTTAAAGGCGTTGCACAGCAAGGAGATTGGTCATAACTCCTTAAGTCGCGTAAAGGCTTCATCGGCTTTGAGATTGCAACAACTGTCGCTCGTTTCCAGATTTTTGAAAGCTTTTTTGCCGCATGCAGAAAGATAGAAACTTATTTAACCAGAACTTCAAGGCAGCACCAACATGGAGTATTAGCTCTGAGCAAACGGAGTCAGCTTTTTCTTGGCTTTAATTGCTGGAGGGCACTAGTAAATTCCCCTGAAGTGAAATCTTCAGAGATGCTATGGCCAGTGGGTGTTGGAATCCTCCAGAGGTCAGATATTTCCTTGACCACGAGTCGGGGTGACTCGCGATCCTTTGTCTGAAACACTCCATTTCTTACTAGCTATGATGCAATTGAGTTTGCTGAAACGAGTGTTTCTAAACCTTGCAGTTAAGTTGCTAATGGTATTCCATGCCAGCCGACGGGAAAGTGTGAAGTCGATGGTATTGACAACTCTGACCAATATCCTCTTTACTTTTCGTCAATTTGGGCAAGCATGTACGATGTAACTTTGTTTGATTCTTCACCCGAGAGTGCCTTAAGAAAATCCTGGTAGAGACTTTCGTACTCCGCATCCCAACATAGTCTGAAGTTGTTTCTGCGACCACGTAGGATAAATCTTTTTGCTGCTTGAAGGATGGTGTAGTAAAAGTCCTGATGTGCTTCATTCACACATCTGGAGTCTGGAGATGGTAAGTCCTTAGCCAGTTTATCAGTAATAAGGCTATACAGTTCCCAGTTAGCCTTGCAAAAGTTTCATCGTTTGTGTGGTGCACTTGGAACAGTAGTTACAAGTTGAGCTGCCGTGATCAGCGAAGGTGAGTGTTGTGACCTAAAAAATTCCTTTATAATATGTCTAACCAGAGACCAACTTTCATGACCAACACTTGAAAAATCCAGATCAGGGTTAGTACTAGTGTGCCAACGACCAGAGAAGAAGCTAGGAGCATCCTTATGATTGTCATTATGCAAAAGTACAAGGTGCTGCCCAGTTAGCCAGACATTCTCCATCAGGACTGATGAATCGTATCCCCAGTGTGTATGCCAGCAGTTAAAGTCGCCAGAATAGAGACAGAAATGTTGAAACACCGGAATTGCTGCTGGTATTAATTGCAAGTTAGGTGGTTTGTAGATATTGACAATTTTGCAGCCATCGACATCCACACACAGCCATTCAGTTACCGATCATTCAAGAGATTGATCAGCAAAGGTCCATTTAAATCACTCATGAACAAACGTAGCAAGGCCATGTTTCCTGCTCGGGATCCAACCGGCCGAGGTGTAATTTGGTATCACCAGTTGATCAGCATTGGTGCAGTGATTTTTTTGAAGCAGGATAACGAGGGCGTTGTACTTGTTGGTCAGACAGTTAACAATGCAAATCTTATTTGCACTCAAGCTCTCTATATTGAGCTGTGATGTACTAGGCAAAACTGGTCGTTTGCCATTATGCCTGCAATTGTCATCAAGTCTTTTCTTTTGCTTCCGAAGCCGAGGGTCCATCCTTTTACCACCCCGAAAGCTCTCCTATATCGTCATTGTTCTCCAGAAGAATTTTATCACTTCAGTTACCAGGACTCACCGCGAGGAGGTCAATGATATGAGCCCCTTTTCCAAGTAATTAATTAAATGGAAAAAACTATTAGAACATATTAACAAAAATTAACTGAAATTCATTGTGTCATGCAAGTTGACTGCAATAAGATTGGACATACAAAAAGTTACAAAAAAACGAACCAGATGCAACTATATTAATTGAAACAAAAATGTAATTATTCTACTCATTTTCGCAAGAAATATTGACACACACATATAATTTGTTAATATTTGTAAATTAAATGAACAAAATCTGTTTACCCTAATACAATTACAAAATACATGTAGTTTGATGGTCCAATTAATTTTGATTTTAATTTAAGTTTGTAACGTTGGACTTAAATAAAGTTTAGAAGCAAAACTATCGCGAGCTACAGTGTAAAAGATGCTTAGAAAAATTTCTTTAAAAATAACTACAGTATCTGACTACAAGCAAAGTCTAGTATAACAACTGCAAAAAATTAGTTCTTATTACATAGCTAACCAATTGTAAAATTAAAACTAATTTTACGAGCGTATACTCCCAACTCAAATTCAAATCACCGAAATAAGTCATCGGCTTCATGACTTGGTTGTTAAAAACAAACCGAATAAAGCGAAAGCTTGCTCGGCTTAGCAACGGTTACCATCTCCACGAGGTGACTGGAAAAAGGTCTTCTGTGATATTTTCATTATTTGATTGGTCGGAAAATTTTCTGAATATTTGCAACAGTTTTCTATCAACTGTAGCTTTAATCAATCGATTGTTCTAAAGCACAGTGGTGAGCTTGGCAGTAGCATGTTAAAACAACCCAATTCAGATTAGAAAATAACAAAGCCTGTTCAAATAAAGTGAAACAAGTTGCAGCAATTCAATTTTATTAAATCAACATTATCATGTACTTTTTGGTTCCCAAATGCGAAAGAAATTTAAATTTAGAAATCCGTTTAAACTTTTTAGAAAAAAACACTCTTTAGACTAGGGTTGGGCAAACTACGGCCCGCGATGGGTTTAAACAAATAATTAAAAAATTTGAGGCCGACCGGAGATGAAGACCTTTTTTTTTTAGGGAACAGCTTGGTTTTAGTATGAAAAGTAGAAAATTAAAGAATTATTTCCAGCGATAACCTTTTTTTTTTTAAAGAAGATCTTGATTTTAGGAGGAAAACTAAAAAATTCGAGACAAATCCATAATATAGATCAATATTTTTAGAGATTACCATAATGCGGCCAGCAAATAAATTCAACTTCCAAATGCGGCCCTTAAGCTAAAAAGTTTACACACTCCTGTTTTATATTATAGTTTCCCTACTATATGTACTTTAACTTTTTTGCAAACAAAAAAAATTAATTTAATTAATTTAGTAAATTTAATTTTTTTACAAATTGAAAGTTTATATTTGAAGAAAAATAAGAAAAAAGAATAAAAAAGATTTATTTTAATAGGACGTTGATGGAAGATTCTTCATTAATCAAGTGAAAGGCATCAGCAGCTTTTCGGGTCTGAGTAAGCTTTATGCTTGAATTCATATAAATTTAAGTTTAAGTTTCATTATACAGGGTGTTAAAAAAGTAACGCAAAATTTTTCATCATTGCAATAAATCATGTCACAGATAGCGATTCCAATTAAACTCTTAACATAGAAAGCTAATTTATCATACTTCACTTTCAACACACTCAATTTTAAAATTTTCTCTTTAACGCCGTTATCATAGTTACCACATGCGTTCACTTCACTTTGCAAGCACGCATTCATTTTCTTCGTGCGTGAAATCTACCAGTTGTGCAAATTATAACCTTGTGTAGATGGCTCGACGTTTCATTATCAAAGAAAGAATTGATTTAATGAGAAATTACTACTCATCAGGAAATAATGCATCAGAAGCCGCAAGGAAAGCAGGTGAGAACCCACCTCATGCTTCCACAGTAATGAGACTTATTCGTAAATTTGAAGAAAGAGAGTCTGTTGCTGATGAAGCTCGATCTGGTCGACCGTCTGTAAGTAAATCCGAAGACTTTCAAAGAGTTGTCTTACAAGAAATTGATTTAAACACGCCAATTTCAACTTGCCGTATTGCGCGTCAGATCTCCGTTGCCTCAGATTACGATGTGTCTCACGTTACTGTGTTCAACACATTGAAAGAGCTTAGCTATAAACCAAGTCTCATTTACACAAGGCTGTAATTTGCACAACTGGTAGATTTCACGCACGAAGAAAATGAATGCGTGCTTGCAAAGTGAAGTGAACGCATGAAAGAGAATATTTTAAAACTGAGTGTGTTGAAAGTGAAGTATGATAAATTAGCTTTCTATGTTAAGAGTTTAATTGGAATCGCTATCTGTGACATGATTTATTGCAATGACGAAAAATTTTGTGTTACTTTTTTAACACCCTGCATATCAATCGAAAACGTAGTAACCGACTTGACGGATAATTGTAAGAAATAAAAAATTGTGACAGACAGAGTGGGAAGGGACTGTATGTTTTTCAAGTCAAACACGCACCAACGACCCCTAAATTTGTCTTATTTATTTACTCAACTAAACTGACTTAATTAATAACGCAAAAAATTCAAAATCAATTTACATATATACATAAAAATTGGTTCCGATTCTGGTCAAACAAAAAATATTGTAAATAGAAATCTCAGATTCTCTGCTTGGCATTTTTGTAAAATATTGTTTTGTATGTTTTTTCCCATAAAATCCTAGCATTCTTGTTCTGTTATCTCATTATGGAAACACTACATTTGAAATATAATTGCAAAAAAAATAAAGTTTAACTTAGATTAATTTTCAATTTTTTTAAGTTGAGAAAGAAATAAAGTAAAAACAAAAAATTGTTGTAAAATCATCAAGTAAATTGGTTTTAAAACAAAAGCACTGAGACAAAAATTTTTACAGAAGTGTTTTTTATCACGTTTAGCTTTTTTTCCTTTCATTTTTTACTTTCAAGTTCATTAAATTTTTTATTATTTCTATCCTTTTAATTTTAAATAACATTTATCAAAACAATATTTTTAATTATTATTGAATTTACAGATCAATCCGAAAACTTTACTCAGTTTGATTTCTCCCAATGTGGGGTTTACCCAGCTTGCATGTCTCAACCCCTGATTCCCGGTTTTTGGGAGTTTACTTGCGACCGTCCGATCGTTCTCTTCATCAGCATCATCGGAATCATCCTCTCGGTGACCGTCGTCGTCAGCAATTTGTTGATCATCGCTGTCACTTTGTCAAACAAATCGTTGCGGAAACCTCATGGATACTTCAAGATGTCTCTGGCGTTTGCTGGTGAGTAGAAAAACTTGTGTTCGATTCTCGCCTTCTATAATGTCAACGATAAGTGGAGTTTATACGAGGTCGTTTAACGTTTGGTAATGACGTCATTAATAGGTTTGAGAAGTTACATCTGAAAAATCTGTTGTTGAATGTTCTGTTCAATTTTTTAAACCTTTTTAAATGGTTAAAGCAAATAAGTATAGAATTGGCAAAAAAATTATGAATCTGTCGTTGTCTTCCTAATCGGAAAAATCAACAATTCTGTTCTTAAAATACCAAAGTGTATCATTAAATTAAAAAAGATCACTTTCAGTAAAAAAACGTTTTCGACTGATTTTAAGGCAGCCAAAATACGTTTAGAAAGAATGTCAAATACGAAATAAAATTTTATAAGCCGAAATAAAATGTGAATAAAATCTAATTTTTTTAAAACTACAGTTCAATTAAGTCTAATTTAATAATTCGAGCAATTTTTGTAACATTTTAACATTTTGTTTCGTCTTAGATCTATTGGCTGGCGCATTTGTTCTTCCGTCGATCGTTCACAACACTTTGACTCAAATCGACTTTGATATAAGAACATACAACAGCATGGAAATACGTACTTTTTTAAGTATTGGTGAAGAAGAGACAGCGACAGCAAATTTTTTCGGAGTTATTGGTATTTTGTCGACCCTTGCAGCAATATTCAGGTAAAACTATTATGTGTAGTGTAATAAAATTGGGGGGTTGCAAATTTTAAACTTAAATTCGATATACATGTGTTCAATAATGGCCTTACAAAAGGGGGATTCGGTGCAAGAAAAATACAGGAGCCACTTTTTAGTGCGCCAAGTTTTTTGTCCCAAAATAAACTGATCTCAAGATCTTCACTTTCAGTCGATGTCCAAATCTTTATTTCTGTCCCATAATTATAGTGATTTCTAAAAAAAAAGGTTTTCATTTTCAATTGATGTCCGAAATCTTCATTTTCGTCCCAAACTTATAGTAAACCTAAAAAAAAAGTCCTCATTATCAATCGAGTACATTATTTCTACTTTCGACTTAAAGTTAAGATGCAGGTAGGAGGGCCACCGTCATGGTGCTGCTATAAAGAAATAGAGCAATATATTGCTTGGGTGGCGACTTTTTGACGTTTTTTGACATTTTTTGAGCGGTGCAGCCGTTCCGTTCGCAGCGTACTAAAGCCATTGCTGCATATATTGATGTTTATAATTCGTCATTATGTTTTGAGGTGTGCATAGAAATTCTTCGGTAGGCGATAGTTTGTCGACCTTGGGGCGTAAGCTATGCATCGTAGAAAGAAACAAAAACAATATTATTCATTAAAAAAATTACATCATCAATTGAATGAAATCCCAAAGTGAAAAATAAAATTAATATAATTTAACAAATTATGAATATTTCCTACTTCGAATGACTATTAAGAAATAGAACTTTTCTGTACTCAGTGTGCTGTGGAAAATCAACGAGCAAGTAGACAAGCATCTCTGCGCCAAGTGCAGAATTTTGGCAAACTTTAAATTTTCTTAATCATAATTTATGTAAGGCTCAGTCACTTAAAACGAGAACGACCCGAGTCGAGTTTCGCTCTTGCTAGAGCTCGTCAGTGATGCATGTCTCACTGAGATTCGAACCGACTGGATTTTGACCTACACGCAGGAGACAACACCACTAGACCACCAGCCGGAAAAAAACTCCAATTTAAGTAGCCTAAAAGTTCTTCGGGCTTTGCCGCTCAAGGAATCCGTAGAATCCACTATGTTATAAGACCAAGGCCATATAAATAATAATCACAATGCGTCTATTGCGTCCAGTAAAACTATAACCAGTTTTTAATTAAACATAAAAGAGGTAACTCTATATATATTTGTATAATACTTAAGTCTTTATTGTGATTATAATTATCTTATCGTCTATTATAATACTTGCTTATATTTAGTTTGCTTTGCCTATCGGTGGATAGTTTCATGTCGGTCAAATCACCACTTCGCTACCGAATAGGAGACTTGATCAACAAAAAATCCGCTTTGATAGGAGTGTTGGCATTCTGGACCGTTTCGCTTTTGTTAGCGCTGCTTCCGCTTTTCACAAACGCTGTTTTCACTTATGCACTTGTGTTTGCCAACTTTCAATACTTGCCTATCATCACACCGATTCAAGTAAGATTAGAGCTGTGCATGTTAATAGGTTAAACCATATTCGGTTGAAATTTTTATAGTTTGCAGGATGTACGCATGATTAAAGATTATTGTACTCGTAAAAAAAATCATCTTTAAAGAGCTGCATTTAAATTAAACCTCACTTAATCCAAGCAAAACAAGACAAATAAGTTTAAGGAAGAGTACAAAAAAAAATTATTTTTGTTTTGTTTTCAGGGTACAACCGTTAATAACGCACCTTTGGAAAGGTAAGTTTGCTTTAACTTTTTTTTGCTACATTGAATTTTTGTTAGTTACGTTACGTTCAGAGTCAGCTTACAGCAGTGTGACCAACTTCTTAACCCATTTTAGCAAAGCTTTCTTTAAATATCAATGTTGGTTGCTATTCCGACATAACTGGATTCTGTTATCTCGCCGACATAACTGGATTCTGTTATACTTTTAATTTTGCTATGTTTTGCCAATACCTGGTGTTGTTATCAAATTAACGCTTCCTTTAGAATAACTGCATGTTGCGGATTTAATTAAATTTTAAATGAATTATTTTTTGGAAGAATAACAAAACCAAGATGATTTACTAAAAAATGATTTAGTTGCCCAAAATAGAAGTAGAAAATATTCAATGGGTATTTAATAAATTTTAAACAAAACAAACGGTTAATCGGAATTGGGAAACCAGCCGGAAGTGGCCGCATGTGGCCCGCTAGAACGTTGGTTGGGACCGAAATAGCTCTTGGATGGCTTACTTTCGTCACACTTGAAAGCTTAAATAAACAGCTTAGCTGATTGAAAGGAAATATTTTTTTTAATCATTGCATTTGTTTTCTGGAAAGAAAGCAATGGTCCAGATACAATCTCGTACGTTCTTGTAAGTTTGTCTATTTTCAGTCGACATCTTGTAAGTTTATTCAATAAAACTTTTATAACGAGCTCCGTTGATGTTTAAATTCCATGCTGCCCACGATTGCGTTTAGTTTCACCCCTAGCTCCTACTAAAATTTTCAATTAATAAATATGGATTCCTCATAGCTGTACGCATCTGAATTTAAAAAAAAACTATTAAACTGATAAATCTTGTAATGTTATAAAAATTTTGAATTAACTTTATTTACTATAAAACTTTCAACATAAATTTTTCTCGAAAATATTATAATGTACCTTAATATGGTAGCCTCCTATTAAAACTTTTCAAACGTCACAAGTAATGTGTGACGTTTAAAGTTTTAATAAGGAGACTGCAACACAAAAATTAAAAAAGCTAAAAAGGATTACACAAAATTGTGTTTTATTCTACGATTTAATAAATTTCAAGAGTTTTTTACGTACATAGAACAAATTATATTCTTCTGCGAACTGCACGTGTTTTTTGTAAACGACAAAACGAGAACCGGAATCAGGAAGTGCGTCATAAAATCCTTGTCGAGACTCTTTTTTGTATTTAGATGAGTCAAACAAACGATTAGAATGTTTCTTTAAATTTTTGGTAGGAATATCCAAAGTTCATAAAAAATTTCACCGGCTGTACATTTGAACCATTAATTTGACAATTTGAATTCAAAACCTTAAATAGCAGTGTTGATTCGAACAAACTGAATGAACTTGGCTGAAACTTGCGGAATCTTCGCTGATAGAAAATACTCGTCCCTGGCCTTGATCTTTATTTGGTCACGCTCGATGTTGTTGAAATATAATATATTGTCAGTATAGACTTGGTAATTTAAGATTTGCAACACAATAAAAAGAACGAGAATCCAATTTAACGTAATTTCGGCAATCCACTTCTAAGCGATAATTTGATGATATTAATGAATTTAAATTGCATCTGGACACGACGATGGTGACGGAGACGATGACGACGAAAACGCAGGAAAAGAAAACGACAAAACGGTATTTTCAGTGCTGTGGCAAACTTGGTAATTTAAGATTTGCAACACAATAAAAAGAACGAGAATCCAATTTAACGTAATTTCGGCAATCCACTTCTAAGCGATAATTTGTTGATATTGATGAACTTAAATTGCATCTGGACACGACGATGGTGACGGAGACGATGACGACGAAAACGCAGGAAAAGAAAACGACAAAACGGTATTTTCAGTGCTGTGGCAAACAATTTAAATCCAAACCATCACTCCCATACACAATTTTAAAACTTTAAAAATTAAAAACTTTTACAAATACGAGGATAAAAAACTCAGAATACTTCTTGATTACTAGGAGCTTATTTGAAGTTGGAGAAAAGAAGAAAAACGCACAGTTGACAAATTAAACAAACGAATACGTAGTAAGGCTCGAAACTCGAATCGGGCAGAGTCAGGCAAAAAAAATCTTTTTTTAATTAAATTAAAAGGCAGTTAATCATAATACCTGAAATATATATGAGACATATGAAGCAGCCGCACATTGGCGTTAGCCTTTTTCTTCAATACTTAGCAACCGTTGAAAGGTCATTCTTTGAAATCATTAAGATAGATGATTTTGTGTTTTCAACTATATGGCTTTGGAATGTTTCAGCCAAATAGCTTCAATTGATAGAAATGAGATTGGCGTCACAGTAAAAAAACTTAGGTATCAAACGACAAACTTTTTCTTTCATAAATTTAGCTGAACAACCCGATAAAACAACAATTAAATAGATACTTCCCAATGCCGAAAAAAATTCAAAAATAATTTGATGTGTTTAGGGGTAAATTGGGGTCGCTGAACACAAATTTAAGGTTAGCTTTTTCGAATCAAACTTGGATTTTTGTAAAATTAGATTTTTTGGAATTTTGGATTATCACCTGCATTTTTAATACAGCGTGCATACCTTTGATTTGCATGTGCGTGCATGCGCATACTGTGAGTGTGTGTGTGCTCGTGACTCAGCCTGACGTAGCAGGTTATGTTTTTTCTGAAATATTGTAGATTTGCTTTTTTTGAGAATTGTTCAGTTTGAAAATACATATGTGCTACCTTTTAAAATTGATGACGACTTCATTTGATACAGATATAAAAACAAACCTGATTTATTTTGCTATATCTAGAAGAGTTGATAGCAAAAAAATTTAAACGAAAAATAACTGATCGCACAACGAAACTACCGTATGTCATACATATTTTTAAAACGCATTAGGTGATCAGGATAAAATTTTGGATCTTCGATTTTGCTGCCTGTATTTTTCAAATAGACCCAATCAGTGGTTTGCAGGTGAAAATCTCACATTGTTATTTGCTATACAAATGGTGTGGAGAGAGCAAGAAGATCATCTTACAGTTTGCTATTTTGTATCACAAACACCCAGGGATTTTTTTACAAAATCAGAAAAAATATTCTATACACAAGTTTGCTTTTTGTAATTCGTTCAGTAGCGCATTCTGATAAGTTACCGATACCTAAACCACCAGTCACATTTTCTAAACCACTAGCAGAATCTCCAGAAAGTTCTTGTCTTTGTGAATTTGAAGACAAACCAAAAACTAACTGTCCACAACTGATAACCTAGCCTAAATTGAATGATCTTGTTGGTGACCTAAATCTTACGATGAGCCAGGGTGCATTTTTTTAATCTTGGTTGCAATAGTGAAACTTGTTTGTTCATAGAACAAAAGTGGCATTGTATCGTAGTTGATGGGAATTGCTCTCCAATTTATTTTCAAAAGATGCAGAGTTTTGTTATTGCAATGATATTCTTAAATTGATTTCTATGCTAGATGTAAACTATGATACTAATGAATGAAAACTTTTGACTCATCCAAGAAAGGCGTCAAAGCTGTGCTATTGCAAAAAAGTATCTTACCGTCTGTTTCAATTGCATACTTAACAGCGATAAAAGAAATAAACCACAGCCTTCTATTTATGTTCGAAAGAATCCGTTACTCTGAACATAAGTGGCTTATATACGTAGAGTTGAAAGTTGTAGCAATCCTTACAAGACTTCAAGTGGATTACACCTAATATTGCTACTTTTTGTGCTTATGGGACTCAAGAGCAAGTAGTGAACATTGCAAGAAAGCAGTGGCTTCCAAATTGGTACAAGCCTGGTCAGCGCATCATTGCAAACTTGGCATTAATTCCACGAAAAAAATTATGCTTCCTCACTTTACATAAAGCTAAGTCTTTTGAAACAGTTTGTGAAAGTTTACAAATATATTTATGTGACATCATATGAGTTTGGTTGAAAAATATTAAGACTTTGTTTGCTGCGCGAGTTGTGCATGCGTTAGAGAAAAAAGCGCTTTTTGCACAAAAGTGCAAGCATTCACGAGTGTAAAAACGCAATATCACTTTTATATCATTATTACATAGCTTTTTTCAGTTTTTTGCATAAGAGTACTTGCGTATCAATCGTTGTGTGATAATGTTTGTTATTTTGGCTTCATTGTTGTGTGAAATTGAAATGAGTTCAGAGCAACGAATTAATCTGAAATTTCTTGTTTGACTTGGGAAAACTCCAACAGAGACTCTGAACTTCCTCAATCAACTTTATGGGGATAATCAAGGCCTTCTATAACTTCCAGGCCTGGAATCGACGCACGATGGCGTCGATGACGTCATCATACCAGGCTGACTGAGTTTGATAAAGCTGGAAAAAGTTTTGAGATAGCAAAATTAAATTTTTCATTAAAGAGCTTGCTGAGTTTTAAGATTATTATTTTGATTATTATATTTTTTGAAATTAAGGTATTTAGTGTTTAAACTAACAGCATATTGGAAGAAAATGTACTTTTGATTAAGTTCTTTTTAATCAGTGAAAAGTATTTTATGGTTTTATTAAAATCTAATTACTGCAAAATGTTGGCTTTGTTCTCAATATCTTAGCTTTTTTATTAATTTAGAAATTAATTAGAATATTTTAGTCATTTATCCCATGACAAATTTTTTTTAACTTACCTGTATTCAGCATTTATTACAATAGTGTAAAGATTATTTTAGTGTTCAAAAAATGATGGTATAGTGGTGTTTAAAAAATTAAATTTCAGCTAACTTTAAAACATAAATCATTGATTTGCATAGGCTAATGGATTCATATTTTTTATGTGAAATCAACAAATAATAAATAATAATTAATTTTTATTTTTTGGTTTCAAATAAAAAATGTGAATCCATCAGTCAATGCAAACCAAATAAACTGTTAACAAAAAATTTCTTAAATTGAAAATTTTTTTGTTTAAAATTATGATCACTTGATTTTCATTTTAAATTAAAGAAAATTTTTATTTTTAAACCAATACATTGTTACTACCCTTGTTATAATTAGTTTATTTTGTACACACTATAATATAATAAAATCAAATCAGTTATATAATTGCTTTTCAATTGTAATTATAAATACAACTACTTCAAAATTTGTGTTAATTACTACCAGTTTTGTTTAAAAATAGTAATTAGAATTTAAAAATAACTAATTTTATTATTTTCAAATTCAGTGCAACCAAGAACTTATTTAAATTATGATATATTACAAATATTTTAAAACTTTTAATTAGCTACAGATTCTGATTACAAATTATAAAATTATATAGTTTTGTCCAGTATGTTTGACATGCACTCAATTAAAATAAAGATCCCATAAATTTAATTTTTTACTTATGTCAAAAGTTTTAAACACAGAAAAAAATTTAATTGCAATAACTGAAAAAGATATACTTAATAATATTCAATTTAATTATAAATTAAAAGTACTCCAACTCTGCTGTGTGGTTTCTTATTGTAAAATTTAAGACACTGTAAAACAATTTACTTTGTTTTTTTGAGTCTCTGTAATTGATTTTTGTTTGTCAAACTAACCCAAATACCCTTGTGGTTAATAGCACTTCTTGAGAAATCCATTTTTTCTTGTTTTTTTTTTTATTCTGTGTTGATGCTGAAAGGGAGATTTTGCATTGAAAGAAATTGCTTACAGTGACTTTTTAAAAAGACCCATTTTTTTTACTATTAAGTTTTAAATTCTTTTTAAGAAAAGTTTTATTTAACCCTACCAAACTTGTTGGCATACTCGACACAAATGCATAACATAAAATCTTAGGTACAGTAAGATTAAGAAAAAAAGTTGGTGTAGGCCACAAAGAAGTTTGATATAGTTTTTAATTTGAAAAACATAATGATCTCTAAAAAAAAAAAAGGTCTTCAGTTCGGGTATGCAGAGGCTGCAAGTTTCCCACCCCTGTGTTAGATTATTGAAAAGTGTAGAGTTTTGCAGCAACATTTATATATTTACTTATTTTTGTTTGCAATCAAATTAATACATTTTTTAAAATTTGCATTAACACAGTGATTGTGAATAGTGATTAATAAGAATTGTGTGATATATAATAATTTAGAATGGTTAATAAGTGCTGTGTACCCAATTGTACTTCTAACTATGATAGCAAAAAGGAAGCTGGTCTTGTTACTTGTTTTACTTTTCCTTCCAAAGAAGAATTAAAGAAAAAGTGGATACGAAAAATTCCTTGTGAGAATCTTATAATTTCTAAACATACAGTTGTTTGTGTAAAACATTTTAAAGAAGAGGACATTATTAGAAATGATATTCTGCCTGGAAAAAATGCCTACTCGCAAAATATTTTTGTTATTTGACTCGGTTCATATTTTTAAATGCATTCGAAATAACTGGATTAATCTCAAAAACTATAGAAAGACACTGACATTTCCTGAAATAGATAATTTGGGAAATATGCTGCAAGCATCATTTGTTGACTTAGAGGTAATTCATAACCTGGAAATGAGTAAGATTTTGAAAAAAGCACCCCAACTAACTTGGAAAGCCTTGCATCCACACTCATTAGAGAGACAGAATGTAAAATTAGCATTAAAAATTTTTAATGATTCCAACATTGCTGCATTGAAATGCTATGGGCCAGATCATGAAAACCTTGAGAATTGGAAAGGAACGTCACTTTTTATATCAATAATCTGGTGGTGGAATATGGTGAATATTCACCACCCATTTAAAGGCAGAAATACGTGTAAAAGCAATGCTGAACCTTTTTGTAGTGTTGATGATATACGTTTTCGTTTTCTGGAGCAATTGGTAGAATGGCTAGATTGCTGGGCATTGTGTGATAAACAAACTAAAGAAGGTTTTTTAACATCTGACACATACTTTGCTTTCAGACATACAGTGAAAAGCCTGATTGAACTGTTAAAACATTTATTGGTGACAATGAATTTCGACTTTGTTCTTACGGGAAAATTTCAAACCGACGACTTAGAAAGTAGATTTGGTCACTACAGACAAATGAGTGGTAGAAACAGACTTGTTTCTATTCAAGAAATACTTGAAAGCGAAAAGAAAATAAAAATTAACAGCATGTTGAAACTTTATGCAGCAGATGGAGAGATAACTATAAAAGACTTTCTTTTTGATCTTTCAAGTGTTGGTGACCTTGACAAAAACCTGTGCAATTTAGATCAACGTTTTGTAGAAGAATTTCCTTACATCACCGTAAGTTTTGCAACGGAAAACTTGCCCGTTCTTGTGTATGTGGCTGGCTTTGTTGCTTCAAAGATGATGAGCAAGCTGAATTGCAGTAACTGTAAAAAAATTTTGTCACCAGGAAAAAATGTGATTAATGCCGAAATTGATTCTTCACTGAATGAATATTTTAACAATTTGAATAGAGGTGGCCTAACTTATCCATCTTCAATTTTACTTCATACCTTCCAGGCTTTGTACAGCATTTTCAACACTTGTATTTCAAGCAACTTAGAAGAGAAATTTTTAAACTTGAAAAACCAAAAGGCCGTATGATTAGATTTAAACAGTAATTTCTGGAAATTCTCCGATTATCTACAAATAAATAGTATGTGCTCTAATCCCACATGTGGCAAAGAACAATCCGGTATTTTAAAAATTTGTGTCAATATATTTTCCAACATTTTACTTAATAACTATTCAAAAAGTAAAAATGACAAAACAACTTACGCTGCTGGTTTTGCGGCAAAAGCTTCAAAATTTTAAAAGTAATTCAAACCATATTTTTTTGGCGTATTGTACATTATGTTGTTAAATAATAATTTTTTTGAGTGAGATTTAAATTATTTTCAAATAGTAATGTTTTAAAGTAATATACTTTTTAAATATTGCATCATAAAGCATTTTGCTTAATTTTTTAACTTTAAAATTTCGTTAATATTTATTTAATATTTGACATATTAGTTTATTGTTATCATATTATTTTAATTTAAATACATTATTTTTCAACAAAAATGTTATAGGGCTTTGTTGAGTTAATTTAGTAGATAGTATAACAATTTCAAATGAAGTTTGGAAAAATTTTAGTTTCTATTTATCAGCCTGGTAGTGCCGCCATTTTGAATTCGATTCCAGGCCTGGAAGTTATAGAAGGCCTTGGGATAATGCAATGTCAAGAACTTGTGTTTTTAAGTCGCCCAAAAGACTCAAGAAGAAAAGGGAGGAGGTAGAGGATGATTCCAAAAGTGGAAGGCCTTCATCCAGTAGAAATGATGATAACATTGAACTTGTGAGGCAGAAAGTGCGTAGCGACTGTCAGCTGACTGTTCGAAAGAAAGCAAATCAACTGGGAATTAGCTGCAAAAAAGTATGGATAATGATTACAAAAGAGTTGAGGATGAAAAAGATTTGTGTCAAAATGTTCCCTAAATAACTGCAAAATCAGCTCCATTGCTTCATCGCAAACAAAAATTATGTTGAAATGTAGCTAAAAATGCAAAAATTTTAAATTGGGTTATTTTTTAAACGCTGACCTGATTGGTTAAAACGGAGTTTCATATTCGGAATCGACACACCCAAATAAACAAAATGCACCTCTTCTTGTTTTTAAATTATGAGGCATGATAGTAATCATGCTTTTGATTTACTAAAACGCTTTAAAACTTTATTTTATATCCTGGTTGGAGGAGTTTTTATTTACAATTACAAAA
The DNA here is from genome assembly GCA_963680785.1 of Diplosoma virens. NCBI lineage: Eukaryota > Metazoa > Chordata > Ascidiacea > Aplousobranchia > Didemnidae > Diplosoma > Diplosoma virens. The sequence continues at coordinate 39,181,088 of OY796887.1, read as the reverse complement.
AATAATATAAGCATGTTTCTTTCACTTTAAATTAAAAACAAGGCTTGTGTCGCCGTTACAGTTGCCATTCTATTTTAATCCTGCTTAATAACTGTATTTGATTAAAACCAATCAGTAAATACAATTTACAAACAGTAAAAATGCTCTTTAAGCTAAATTATACAATTTTGCTTAAAATGAGCAACTTGTTGAAATTCTGAGCAAATAGTTTATGTCAAGTACTTATGTAAAAAGAATTAATTTATAACCAGAGGTGCGCAGAGCGCAACTTGCGCAATTGCAGAAGTTGCGCTCTGTTTTTATACTTTTTTCAGAAGCGTTGCGCACTTTGCGCACTTTGCGCTGCGCTCCTGGTTAGAAAATTACAAGTTGCGCTTAACTGCACTGCGCACTGAGAAATAAAAAGACTACTTGCGCTTTATTGCACTGCGCATCAAAGATCAAATAAATCAATTTCACTTTATATAGTCCTGTTTTGCAAAAGCGCAATCTACTTAGGTTGTTTTTCAATGTACGAGTAGACGACTGGAAAACCGTTTAGACTGCACTTATGATTTGAAGAAGTACCTTACGATTTTAATTGATTTAAAAATCACGTTTAATAAAGTTTTAAAATAGTCTACATTGCCCTTTATATGAAGTTCAAAAGCGCATAGCGCTTGTTGCGCTGCGCTTTACATGAATTTCAAAAGCACATTGTGCAAGTTGCGCTGCGTTTTCCTACAGCAAGAAAAAATGCTCGCCTTTGTCCATAACAATACAAAAGTTTTTGACCTTGACTGGTACGGTTTTACATCAGTTTAATTAATAAAATAGTTTTAGTTAATTCATTTTAAATACAACTTTGTTCACTTGAGTAGTTAAAAGAAATGGAAATGTAAAAACGTATATTCAGCTAAACTTTTGAATGACAGTAGTAGAGCAAACAAGCGTTTTCGAAATTTTGTGAATTCGAATATAAGTTCAGAACGATACGCGAATTACGACGTCACCAGAAATGCGTCGCAAAAGGACATTCGTCCAAGTCTTTGTGATTAATCTATCATCAACCAAAGTTGTCTTTTAAGAATTCTTCTAAAATCTAAATTATATCACATGAATGTCTTTTTTCAGGTTTCCTCACGCATTCGCTTACGTCATTGTTGTTTACGCTCTTCCATTCGTCATCACTTGGATCTTGACTTTAGCAACGTCATATTTGAGCAGAAAAATGTTAAAAAACATGAGAGAAATGAGAAGAAGAAGCTTTCGGTCAGAAAAATCTCTCGATAAAGTTGATCGCGATTTGGTTCGCACCGTGGTAGTTGTACTTTCTGTCTTCACAATTACACTGCTGCCCATTATCGGCATCGGGATAGCTGTGGTGATGGCGCCATCTGGTGTGTGCAACAACCAAGCCACCATCACTGCTTTCTTCTTGGCAACATACTTTTTGATTTGTGGAAGATTTCTCAACGTGATTGTATATAACATCATGAACAAAGAATTCAGAACAGCTTGCAGTCGTTTCCTATCGAACCTATGCGGATTTATTTGCTGTGTCGATCCATTTCACACCAGATTCAGTAAGAATGGTTCTTCCAAGAAAAAATCTTCTCAACTCCTTTATTCATCTAAGTCAAGATCGCTGAGCAAGTCACACTCTAAGGAAACGGAAGTGACCAACGGCAGAACAGCAAGCGGATCCATATCAACAAGCACAGACAATAGATCAACATCGGTTTCGGCTCCGATCAATTCCGCCATCAGTGTCAATGCCAACGATGAAAACGCATCAATTCCTATTTACAACAACTCCGCCTTTGCTGTTGATGAATATCAAGAAAAAGACGAATACCAACAAATAAAGTAGAAAAATCAGTGAACAAAATTTTTGATTTGTCCACTGTAAGCCTACGAGCAACGTATACTTTTTTTGAAATTTTTACTTTAATCAGAATGTTCAAAAGTGGGGTTTACTGTACGATAATTAGCTGTACAGATCGCTATGACAAATGTTAAAAACTAAATGATTATTAGCTTTGCTTTATAAAATTAATAAAGAAACGAAGTTAAGTTATAATGAGAAAAATTTACACATACAGTACATGATTTCCCCTTTAATGTAATAAACTTGTTTTTTGTAAGCAAAGATTTTTCCAGCTTTTGGTCATACGCGTATAATTACAGTCCAAATTTTAGGATTAAAGGACAAAAAAGCAGAAACGTATTGTTCTATCTCAAAGGTCTACAAACTTGTTTAAAAAGACCAGATAACGAAAAACAATTAGCGGCCAGGTTTTGGCTCATTACATAGTCTGAATACAACAAAAACACAGTTTCTCTGCTGAAAGCTAAGTAAAGACCAAAAACAGCTCTTTACTTACAATCAAATACTCAAGTGCTAAACTTAGTTTTTATGTAGTCTTTTAGATGTGAAGACCTGTTTTTTTTTCTCTTCACGTAGTTTTCTGTATAGAAAAGCTATTTCTATTTTGTCTGGATTTCATAGATAGCAGTGGCAGCTCGCCTATAGAAACTGGAGAGCTGCAGCACCCTTAAATATTGGTGCAGCAGCTTTAAATATTATTTTTATTTATTTATTTTATTTCTATATTTATCCTTCTGACTCGCAGGAAAGCGACGTAGGCGCTAATACCTAGGTAAGCAATTACCCGACCTGCTTCCGGAGATGCCAAGATATTGCTGTGCGCGACTAAAATTTAGAACTGCTTGCCAAGACCATCAATCGGAGGAATGTGCCGTAAAGTGTTTTTCCCAAGGACACAACAGAATGGCGAGAGTAAGTTTTGAACCGAGATCTTGTCCATCACAAGTTTCGCGCTCTAACCACTCGACCATGCTGTCGACGATGCTCAAGAAATTATCAGCAATGATCAAGAAATTACGGGTTTTAATAATTTTAAAGTTTTTTCAATGTTTTTTTCTTAGATTTAAGTTTTGTTGAGTTTTTTTCTAATTTTGAATTTGCAACTTCTCAAGCTGTTTTAAATGGTCGTGTCTAGTTCGAAAAAAAACGATTGAAGTGAGAGTAAAAAGAAACAAAACTAGTTGCTCTAAGAGATAAAAAGAGTTGAAAACGCCGCGCAAATTGTTCTTGCCCAAGTGGGCCCAAAATTTTTGGAATTTTTAAAAATTTGTCAAGATGCTAAAAAGAACTTAATTTCCTTTCAAGCAACTACTTTCTCTCAAAAATTAACCCTGTATCTCGCTATAACTAACTCTCACTCCAATCGGTTTTTCTTTGAATTTGACACAACTGTTTTAAATGGTCAAATCTAATTCGAAGAAAAACCGATTGGAGTGAGAGTAAAAAAAACAAAATTAGTTGCTCTAAGACAGTGGTTCTTAACCTTTTTCTACCCAGCGCCCTTTTTTAGAGATTTCCATAGGCTGTCGCCCACCATAATGTAACTGCTAAAGATGATGAGTTATACAGTGAAGTGCATAGGATTCTACACAGTGGTAAATATTCCAATTTAGGCGCCCAAGGCAAGAATTTTCAAAAATTGATGTTGTCTGAGAAAAAAAGAGGTCTGATTTCGGCTTGCATTTTTTCTCCCAAAATCAGGGTGTTCTCCAAAAAAAAAAAGGTCTACGCTTCGATTTCATGTCTTATTTTCCTATTTTCTCCCAAAATCAGGGTGTTCTCTAAAAAAAAAGGTCTCTGCAATGAGATAAATACCGTACACTTTCAGCGCCCCCAAAAATGCTCCCTGAATATTTCCGCCCTCACAAAAATCAAAAACGCCCACAGGGGGGCGGTAGCGCCCAGGTTAAGTACCACTGCTCTAAGATATACAAAGAGATAAAAACGCCTCGCAAATTGTTTTTGCGGGCCCAAAACCGACTCAAAACTTTTTAATTTTTTTAAGAATTTGTTAAGATGCTCAAAAAGAACTTAGTTTTCTTTGAACCAACTACTTTCTCTCTAAAACTAACTCTCACTCCCAGCAGTTTTTCTTTGAATTAGATTCGACCGTTTTAAGTTCAACTCAAAAATTTCACGCTAAGTGACGCAAAATTACCATTCCATTGACACTCTATATGGCGAATTGAATGTAGGTTTGGGCTGCAATAAACGCAACTCATTCGACCTAATCATTGTTGTAACAAGTAGAATGCTTCGCTTTCTTTGGCATAAAGCTTTTTTTGTACAAAATGCTCAGCAATATACTTTAATATTTTGTTTTATTCATTTGATCTTCTCTCTATAGTTCTTCTTTTGAATCACAGGAAAGCAACGGAGGCGCTAATACGTAGGGTAAGCATTAAGCAATTACCTCGACCTGCTTCCAGAGATACCAAGATATTGCTGTCCGATAGAAATTTTATAGAGATCTAACTTTAATTTAAAACTGCTTGCCAAGACAACCAAGCAGGGGAAAGTGCCGGAAAGTGTCTTTCCTAAGGCAAAATAGAATAGCGTGAGTAAGTTTTGAACCGAGACCATGTCAATCACAGTAACGGCGGCTTAGCCCCTCGGCCAGCTGCCGACATATCGTTCAAATTAACACAAATTATTTTTACAGATGGGAGATTTAGGAGCCCAAAAATGGAGGATTAGTCATTGTGTTAGATTTGTTAATACAATTATATAATCTTGATTAAAATCTAATTCGAAAAATTTGAAAATGATGATGATGATGATGATATTTTATTCACGCTTAGTAACAATATTTAAGTATATGCAATGTACATTAAGCAAAGCATGAAAAGGAAACGCAACACAACGACGAACGTTAAGCATGCAGAAAGTATAGAGAGGGGGTAAGAAAGAGAAAAAATAAGAAGCACGGCCGCGTTACCTAATTCAAACTAAATATTATTATTTAAAAATATCAATTTAGAAAAAGGTTTTCCTAACTTTTTTTAAAAAGAGCCACCTAGCTTATAACACTAATTTAGCAAGGGAGACCAAATTTAGAAAAAAAGGTACATTTTTGTTTAAAAGGCAATCTCAACAAAAGTGGACTTTAGCAAATTGAAGAATAGTTTTTTCCAGAAAATTGGCGAAGACCAAAAAAAAGATGTTGACTTTAATATGAACTGAAGGTGCAAATCTTTTTAGTGCAAAATGAAGAGCGATAAAATAGAAAAAGTCTTTATTTGCAACAAGGACGTTCCACTTTTTTGAGTAAATCAAAAATATTTCTGGGTTAAGTACGGTAAAAGAAACAATGCGGCCGAAAAGTCAAAACCTTAATTTACTAATTGTTTGGTCATCATTGAGTTTTTTTTAATTGTTCATTAAAAATACGCTTAAAATTTGTGTTTGTTAAAAGTGCCTTTTCGACCAAAAAGAGCTCTTTTTAAAATTATGCCCCGCTCGTCAAAAATTTTTTAGCGCCTCTAATCAATTGCGCTTTATATAGACCTATTTTTCAAAAGCGCAATCCAGTAATGTAGTCGAGACCACAAACGTCGAGACCGAGATCAAGACCCGATACTTTTTTCGAGACCAAGACCGAGATTGGGAGCAGAAAATTTTGAAATCAAGACTAATATCGAAACCGAGACCAAAAAGTTTTACATAAATATAGTCTATTTTAAATTATTTCAAAAACAATAAATCTCTATCTGTTAAATAATCTAAGATTACATTTTAGATAAAAAAGGATTTTTCATGTTGGAAAGAACTTTTAGTTTCTGTGGTCGCAATTAAAGCACAAAACTGGAGCAGAAGAAAGCCAAAACACAAAAGGCAGGCATGCATATTTATTAAAACTTTTTTTTAACTCAAAAATGCTCAAGACACGCTTATCACGAAAATGATTAAAATTTCTTCCAAGTATTTGATTAGCTCGGTTACCTGTGTTGGTGTGTTGCAGTTGTTAGATTTGTTGGCTATACTTGGCGTACATAAAATGGAATTTGTCTAATTAATCACTTCAAAAAGATTAAAAATACTGACAAATTATGCAAACGAGTAAAAACTGTTTAACGACTGGCTGGTTTTTCTTTCCGTATTTTCCCGGTTCATTTTCCGTCTATTTTTGGATAAGTTATTTGGAGTAGTTTTTAGGACATTCTACTTTTCTACCTCGTCATATTAGCGATTTCGTATTTTGTTTTAAGCATTCATAACTACATACAATGGCGTTTGTAGAAATTTGTTGTGGGAGGAGGAGCGGTTGAGACCCAAAAACACGATCGTTATAATCCGCGATGTCTTTTACAAAAGAAAGGCTTGATGCAACAAAAAGAGAAGCCACTTTTTAAGTTTCACTTTAAAAAGCAATTAAAATTATTTATTTATTTTTAATATTAATATTTTATCATTAATTTTAGTCTTCTAACTTCTACTTCACAGGAAATTGTTGGACCGCTATAAATAGAGCAACTGCCAAATTATTAGATTGACCTGTTCTCGGTGATGCAAGATATTGCTCTCCGGTTAAAATTTTTATTTTAGTTTATATTTAGAAGTATGATCGAAATTTAGGACTGCTTGCTGAAACCACAAAGCAGGGGAATGAGCCGTAAAGTGTTTTTCCCAAGGGCACAACAGAGTGGTGAGAGCAGGCTTTGAACCGGGACAATTTTGATTACGTTTGTCATCAATCACAGCGCTCTTGACTACTCAAACACGCTGCCAAAAAATGTCAAACAAGGGTGAAGGCTTTTCACTTTTTTATAGTCGTAATTCTCTTTTAACTAAAAAAAGTCATCACTTTATTTTAACAGTTTTAAGCTGCCTTGCTGCTATTATGAACCTTTAATCATCAATCTTCATTGCGGTTTTTTAACCCCCAAGCCTCCACCCCTGCGACGCATATGCCAATAGATTTATTAATCACAACTTTTTAACCGGTTGTTAAACGGGTCCCGGGCGGCTTAGTCGAGTGTTTAGGGGGGGTTGATTTTGATCAAAACGGCCGTGGTTTAAAACCTACTCGCGCAATTTTCTGGTGTCTTTGGGAAAGATATTTTACGTCACTTTCACTTGCTTAGAGGTCTTATCAAGCATTTCTAAATTTCAGTCATTTCTTTTTAGAAAAACTAAAAAAAAACAAAATAAAAAGTTTGAACCGGATGGCAATGTCTTGGTATCGCCGAAAGCGGATCTGGGTAAATTGCTTGTCCTAAGTATAGTACCTCCGACGCTTTTCTGCTAGGCCGGTGGATGAATATAGAAATGAAAATAAGAAAAAATAAACAAACTATAAGGGTGGGGAAACGTTACAAAAAAAAACAAAAGAAGCTTGTTGAAATATGACAACATGGTTAAAAAAGTATACTCTCTCCCTAAATTGTATTTCCAAATTTTTTTTGCTCAAAGAATGCAATAAAAGCTAATTTCGAATCTGTATTCCTTTTTCCCCATCACATCAGGTTTTGGAGATAAATGCTAAACCTGAAGTGTCGTTTCTGGTAAATCATTGTAAAATATTGCAAAGTGTCAGATTACAATTTACTCAAAAAATTTCAAAGTTTGCATTAAATTATTACAAATCTTTGCACCCTAATGATCAAAAACAAACGAAGCTTGTTGAAATATGACAACATTTGAGATACAGTCAGTAAAATAACATTTATGAACAGCACAACAGTATAGGCGCATCAGTATCCATATCATGGAAAATGCGCATCTTCTCAATTTTCTTACATGTTTAAACGAGTGCTCTCTCTTCAGACATCAGCAGTAGTCAGCAATCATACTGACATTCCACTGGCCCTGATAGCGTTCTTCCATCACTGTTATCTCCTGGTGAAAGCGTTCACTTTGCTTCCACAATTATTCTGGAAAGTAATCGAGGTTGGAGTGCGAAAAGTGCATTTTGACACTCATCGTACACCTAAGTTTCTAAAAAGTATCAAGCATGTCAGTAACGAGCGGTTCGTAATTGGAGGCTCTATTGCTTTGAAGGAGCTGCTGGATAACAACTTTTACCCTTCCATGCTTGCCATTCCATTACAGACAAACTTTTCTCAAATTTTCATCCTTTAACAGTGCTCTGATTTGAGGTTCAGTGAAAATACCTGCTTGCAGCTTAGCATTGCATAAATCCAAAAACTTTCCTTGAAGGTACTTAAATTCTTCTCCGTCTTTGTCCATAGTTTTCACGAAGTTTTTCATGCCCCTAACTTGATATGCAAAGGTGGTAAAAAACTTTAGCTGGAACAACTAGAGGATGTGCCTTCACGTTTTTAGATCCTGGCCGAAACTCATCTCTAGGTGGCCACAGTTTTTGAGTAAAGTGGGAAGCATTTGCCCTGCTGTCCCAAAGATAAATGAAACAGAAAAATTTAGTGTATCCACTTTCAAGTTCAAGTGAAAGAGCTACAACTTTCAAATCAGCATATATCATCTAATTATGCTCATAATATTTTATCAGTTTCAACAGAATTTCTATGTTTTTATATGTTTCGGACATTTTAGTAGAGTGTGCAACAGATGTAGATGACACAGATGGCTCATTGTACAACAACGTAGCTTTCATGCTTGTCTTTGATAAGTCTATGAACAGTCTCCAATCTTCTGTTTGACAGTGGTGGATATTGGGTAAGGCGAATGAGGCAGTTGCCTCAGGCCCCCCTCGATTTTAGGGGCCCCCCTCGAAAAAAGCACATACAGTTTGGAATCCGCTGCAGATGTTTGTTCAGAGAACGATTCTGAGTAAAGACCTTTTTTTTTTAGAGAACACCCTAATTTTGGGAGAAAAATAGGGAAATCAGAGATGAAATCGAAGTGAAGACCTTTTTCTTTAAAGGACACCATGAGTTTCGGAGAAAAATATGCAAACCAAGATCAGACCTCTTTTTTTTCTCAAACTACATCAATTTTTGAAAATTCTTGCCTCGGGCCCCTAAATTGGAATATCCACCACTGCTGTTTGATATGACATTCCAAATGCTTCAATTACACTAAGCCTAGTACATCTGTACAATAAACCAGAATATCTTTTTTACGAAAGAATTCTGTAAATTTATACTCTTTGTGAAGGTACCATGCAAAAATTGTATCCTTTTTAAGAAGATTTTTTTCCTTTAATTTCGACCCTAAAATCTGTGCAGTTTTTTTTGAAATATTTAACTCTTTTTTGAGATCATTCAACTGAGCTTGTGAAAACAGTTTTGGAGAGTCATTGTTTATTTCTTTTTAATAGTGCTCTCCGTCACTTGCAATTCTTTCAGATTTGGATTCTGAAGAGCTTTGCACTCTGCTGGAAGATTCGGTACAGGGATTTTATTATAGTGTGACACAGGCCTAATAGCTGACTTTAAATCAGAATACTTGATTTTTGATCTATTTCTTTTGTTAAACATCTTAGTTCTCACCAAACAGAAATAGCCTAACAGTCATTGTGATGGCTTTCTTGCTCCCTCTATACCATCGGAACACCAAAAGGAAGGTTCTTGAGTTTTTTATTGTACCACATACGTAGCTTTGCTATACATGATATGCATGCAGCATACGGGACAAAGCTTTTATCCTGGTCACCAAGTTTAATGCCAAAATAGACGTGTAAGAGTTTCTTTACATTCGTTGTTATACTACATCTGTCATCTGCAATTGTGAACGCTCCGCAAATACAGAAATATAACAGAAAGAACTTGGTGAGCTAGTGCATTTTCTACCTGTTTAGGTAACCAAGAATATTTACAAATGTAGACACACATTTGTCTGAAGGTAAATGATTATTCAAAGTTTCCATCTTAAAAACTGATTATTTTGCTTTCCAAAAACAAGCATTTTTATTGGAAAACTATTTATCACAGCTCGTTAAAAGATATTTTAGTGAACGGAAATATGTTTACCACTGCCTGTTAAAGGGTTAATATTCAGAGATAATGTTTTGAGATAAATAGCCATGATGATAACAAATTATGTCGAATTTTGTTTTACATGTAGAAATGATACAGTTACAGCAACAAAGTAGTAGGTGAAAGCAAAGCAAAAAATAGGTTTTTTTTGACCATAACTTTAAAACCTAATATACATGTATATGCAAATACGGATGACAGTTTTGAAATCAGCGCACCCAAATCGGATTGAAAACGTTGACATTTAACAAAAAAAAACTTTCATGCAGACCAGTGTGATTAAATAAATACATACATGTAAGTACAGTACTGTGCAAATTAATTGGGACCGACAGTTTTTCAAGCGTTTTTTAGAATAGATTCGTCATATCTTGAAAGAGAATAGAAAATTCCCGCTGAAATATTGTGTTTGTCCCTTGGGAATAATGCGTCACGTCATAATCTGTAAATCACATGCTTTGTTGTGGCTATTCATGCTCAAAGTTTTTTGTAAATTCGCGTGAGTGAAGTAAGCTGGAATTCGAGCTTAAATATTTCAGAATTTCCAAAAGTTTTAGCGTTATTCCTGCAATGGATGTCACTCCAAGTAAACGATCTCAAGTTGTTGCACTAAGTCAGCATAGAGGCCTATCAAGAAGACAAATAGCAGATCGACTGGGCATAGCCAAATCAACCATAGGTAGGGTAGTGAAGGCAACAGATGAGGATGGTGACATCAGCATTCACCGACGCGGAAGATGTGGGAGAAAAAGAAAAACTACGTCCCATGATGATAAGATGATTATCAGAAACAGCGTCAAAAGTCGTTGAAAAACAAGTAAAGAGTTGCAAAGTGATGTAGCAACGTCAGGAGTGCTTGTTGATCCCTCAATCATCCGCAGAAGACTCCTTGCCTCGGGGAGGATTGCAAGGAAACCCACCAAAAAGCAATCGTTAACTACTAAAATAAAGAAGAAAAGACTTTGGTGGGCAAAGAAATATAGAAGCTGGGGTACAGACGAGTGGGAAAAAGTAATAATTTCTAATCAAACCATTTAATCCAATGAAAAACAATTTCTAATCAAAATGTGTACTAAAGTTGACTTATCTTTAATTAATGGCACAAGCTTTCGTGGGGTACTGCGCACTTTGTTAGGTGCAATGGAATAAAAAGAATAATTCAAACAAAACAAAATTTATACCAATGGCATTAAACGTATTAAAGAGAAATGTGTCACGTAATGAAATACAAAAATATGGGTTAGAAAAGATTGAGGTTGGGAGAATATGCCAGTACGGTAAATTACAGTAATTCAAACAAGAAACAAATGTGAAAAAATGGCATGCAAACATAAAACGGTGTAAAATAAAGAAAAAATATAAATCATAAATTACCCTCATGTTTGTGGAAATAAACATTACATATAATGAGACATGACCGAATAATCTCTATTTAAATCTATGTTGACGCAATCAAATTTGAAAATAATTTTTTGTTCTTTCACTTCCCGTTGTTGTTTTGTGACTTTTATTTTTTTGATCGTTTGACTTTTTTGATGTGATGATGATGAGATTAAACCTTTGACTTTTTTGATCACAGCTAATCTGATATTTTCCAAAGTGTGGTCCGGTTTATTGAAATGTTTGGCTATACGTTTGTTTCTATTGTGTTTGATGCCGCTTCTGTGTCCATTCATCCGTTTTTTGATTAAATTGCTGGTTTTTTCAATATAGATTGCTTTTGAGAAGAGATTACACGAAATTGCATAGATAACGTTGAATGAGTTACAGTTAAAATTTCCAGAAATGTTTATAGAGACTCCATTGGAACTAGTTATTGTAGAATTAGTATTTATGTTAGGACAGAGATGGCTTTTTGGGAGATTTGCAGGAAAAGGTGCTCGTGATGAAAATTTTATTTGGTAAAGAGACAGATGTAAGTAAAAGTTTGAGGTTAGGAGGTTGAAGATATGATATAAGTGGGGGAGCAGGGAAGATTTTGTTAAGATAGGGGTCTTTGTTTAATGAAGGTTGCAGATTTTTTGGCGATTTTGTTGATTAATCTAAGTTAAGGGTATTCGTCATCATTTGAAGGGCATCCACTCCAGGTCAGACACAAGCAGGACTGGGGCCGAGGGTTTATCCTTTTACTACCCCAGACTGCTGCACTGCCTGAATCAGATGCTGGCACGTAGGGTGGAGTGAAAAAAAAATTTGAAAAAAGTGTAGTTCTTAAATCCTGCCAAATAGGCTAAAACTTCAAAAAAAATTGGTTTTGGCGAGTTGCTACCTTTGGGGGACTAGCAACCCCCCAAAATGTGTTTTTGGGGGGTAAAATTGACAAAAAATGTCGTAACTCGGTAACCGCTTATCGTAGAGGCATGATTTATGGCTCAAAATTTGCAGAATCATCATGTTTCTATATGTGCTAAGAGAAAGTTTTTGTCTATTTCCACAAGAAAAAAAGTTATAATCGATAAACCGTTTTTTATGCTCAATACTCGAAAATTGCGCTGTATGGAAATAACTTTGATCTAACATTTGAAATGATATATGTCTAACTGATAAGGACTAATTATGACAATCACAATATAAGGACTAATTATGACAATCACAATAGTAACAAGATGATTTGTGATAACTTTGGTCACCAGACAAAGTACCTAAATAGGCCTACTCATAAGGTACAGAACGTACTAGCTTTACTGCCCATAAAATGTTTAGTATTACAGTAATTTAAAGAAAATCTGTTACATCTCATTACTTTCGAACTGTTGATGCTGATATTGGGTTGTTTTGCCTAAGGAGTGAAAGAAAAATAAGAAAGCAAGTTAGAGTACACCAAATACCCTACGCAAAATGAAGCGCATCAGAATTGCACTTTAGTGTCAAATTTTTTCAAAAGTTTTTGAGATTTAATCTTCTGGCAAATCAACCCATCTCTTCGCTCAAATCCTTCAACTTGTGCTGCGGCCTCTGTTACCATTTTGACATGGCGCTCTACACATTGTTTGTGACATGGGTGGTCGAGCTGCAGTGGTCTTATCCGGCATTGTTCAATATCTAAATCAGTTAATAACACCACTACCAGCCTGGCATGCATATTAAGCCAGCATCGAGTTTCGCCATCCAAAACCGTTATAAGGGTTATAAGGTTATAAGGGTGGTAAGTAAGGATTAGGGGTATGCGATCTGATTCTGATTTAGTTTGGTAGTTGGGAAGGACTTCTCGCGGTTTAGACATGGCCTTAATTATTTAATTCTTGAACTTTTTTATTCGTTTGTATTCTTCTATTTAAAGGGCTTCTTCTTTTTTAAAAAAAGACACTTTAAGGCACTTTCTCTTGCTTGGTGGTCTTGGCAAGTAGTTTTAAATTTTAGTCATATCTCTATAAAACTAAAAAAACAAAAATACAAAACTTAAACCGGACAGTAATATCTTGACTCTCCAGAAACAGGTCGGGGTAATTGTTTGCCTTATGTATTAGCGCCTTAATCGTTTTTCTGCGAGTCAGGAGGATGAATATAGAGATGATATGAAAATGAAAAATGAGAGCCAATCAGCCAGTGTAAAGTGTGGTACTACTAGCTGGTCTACATTGGTGCAACGGGTCTCTTGTAAGAGGATGACAAGAGCCTTGTGCCTGGTGACCAATTGGCTGATAACGCAGATCTTATTTGCGCTTAGGTCTTCAATATTCAAATGCAGTATTTTGGGCAGAAATGGTCCGTATCTAACATTTTTGGACTTATCTCGCTCCGGAGCCGAGAGTTTATCCTTTGACCACCCGGGAAGCAACCGAATTCATCTCTTTTGCGGACTCACCATGTGAAAGCTGATGATATTATTCCCAATAATAATCAGTACTAGATATAAGTGCCAAAAAAAAACTGATCTACACTCTGTTAAAAACGAAAATTCTAAAATAAATTACTCTAACATGATGATGATGATGATGATGATGATGATATTTTATTCATGCTTAATAACAATATTTAAGTATATGCAATGTACATTAAGCAAAGCATGAAAAGGAAACGCGACACAACGACGAACGTTAAACATGCAGAAAGTATAGAGGGGGTAAGAAAGAGAAAAAAAAGAAGCACGGCCGCGTTACCTAATTCAAACTAAATATTATTATTTAAAAAGACAAAAAAGACAAAAAAAAAAAAGAAAAAAAATGTGCAGTGCAGGAACGGTTATGTAAATCATTGGGAGGCACAACAGCCCTATATTGCTAACTATAAATTTAGCTCAACTGAGCATGGTGAGTAAAGAAAACCTCCCGAAAAGAAACCTCACCAGGTCCGGAAACCTTTTCTGGATGCACTGCAAATACAAACATAAAAATAAAACAAAATATACTTATATATATATACATTTTGAAGAGAGAATAAAGAAGTATAAAGTTTAGAAAAGAATAGAACATGCCAACTGTGTAAATTGATTTGAATAATCAGTTAAAAAAAAAAAAGAGGTTGATTGTCCATTCAACGGTTTGAATTTGTTATATCAATTGATTCCAATTTTCTTACGTAGCATACACTCTTTCTTGATAGAGATTGAAAATGTTTTGAAGATTGTAGCCTGATTGAGAATTGATAAGAGAACCAATGTTGATGATTGTTCTTTAGAAAGACATGTGCTTGAATTTCCTGAATTCATTTTTTATCTGAAATAAAAATGCTTTCCCGCAGTAAGTAGCTCACTGAAATCATTAAATTTAGATCTTATTGATTATTTAATTATACACTAATTCTAGTTTACAGATGTATAAAAGCAATACCTTCATGCACTGTCAAGTTATGGCGCCGAAAAGACAAAGCGCCATTAAGGCGTGGTTATAGTTTTATAACTTAATTTGTAAAATCTTTTATTGATCCTTATTTATATTGATTCATTGAGTAGGAATTTTTTAAGATTGTTTCTGAAACATTTGAAAGTCTGGTTGCTAGTTTTTAAATTGGCTGGGAGAGAATTCCAAATGAAAAGGCCTTGATAAGAAAAAGATTGTTTTGCAACAGTTGTTTTACAGTGATGTGTTATGTATTGAGCTTTGTTTCTTGTATTGTATTTGCATGGATTTAAATGCAAATTACAACTAAAAGCAGGAGATTTGTTTCCACCTTGTATTACGAGTAGTTTGAACATAAGGGACGCAGTTTCCAATTTATATAATTGATTTATTTTTAAAATGTTGCATTGTTTCATAATGTCATTTATGTCGGAACTATAGGGCAATTCAAATATCATTCTCAAGAATTTGTTACAAATTTGCTGAAGTTTTGTAATTAAAGTTGAATTACCAAAACATCAGTTTGAAATGCAATATTGGAGGTGACTGTTAATTAGAGAATG
This sequence comes from Diplosoma virens, assembly GCA_963680785.1. Taxonomy (NCBI): domain Eukaryota; kingdom Metazoa; phylum Chordata; class Ascidiacea; order Aplousobranchia; family Didemnidae; genus Diplosoma; species Diplosoma virens. Next base: position 39,165,979 of record OY796887.1, on the reverse strand, counting down.
ATACAGAAGGAGTAGTGAAACCTTGTTTACAAGTAATTTTATTTTGCACACTACACCATAACAGCTTCTTAGCTTTGAAATCAAGTATTTCATGTGTAAACTCCAGGAAAGATTATTGTGAATGAATACACCCAGAAATTTTAGAGAATTTTAGAGAATTCAATTTGTCTATTTCTTATTGACAAAGAATGTTTACCTCCAACATTTGAGTTTGGAGTACTAAAAAGCATAAATTTAGTTTTTTCAATATTTATTGACAATTTGTTAGAAACCAGCCACCGATCAATTAATTCCATCTCTGATTGCATGAATTGGAACAGAGTTGACGTATTTTTATGGCTAGTCCAAACAGTTGTATCGTCAGCAAACATAATGGCTTTGCTTTTAGTTAAGCAATTGTTAAAATCATTCACATATATAAGAAACAGGAGTGGGCCTAAAATAGACCCTTGTGGAAAACCCATGGTTGATGAATTGATTGTGGATGATAAAACACCAGAACACACAACTTGTTGTTTTCTGTTGAGTAAATAGTTCTTGAACCAGATGCTAGTTCTCTTATTCCATAGTGGTCGAGTTTTTTTAGTAGTATTTCAATGCTAATTGTATCAAATGCTTTTGATAAATCCAGGAAAATAGCAAGGCTTTTTTCATTTTTGTTAAATGAATTGGTGATGCTATTTATGAGAAGCGAAATAGCTTGGGAAGTAGAACATTTTTTTCTGAAACCAAATTGATTTTCGAAAAAAAAAATTTCTGTTTAAAAAGCTAATTACTCTGCGGTACATTATTTTTTCTAAAATTTTGGAAATATTTGAAAGTAGGCTGATAGGCCTATAGTTATTTATGTCACTAGCATCACCCTTTTTATACAAGGGTATGATCTTGGCAATTTTGAAATCACTAATTACTTTACCAGTAGAAAGAGAAAGGTTGAATATATGTGAAAGTGCCATGATAATATTATCAGGAGAAGATTTAAGTAATTTAAGTGGGATTTTATCAAAACCTGCACTTAGTTTTGGTTTGCTGTTTATAAGTATATTTTTTACTTTCATAGGGCAAGTAGGCCAAACATACATAGTTTCTTGAATTTTGTTTCCAAGGTATTCAAAATAATTATTTTCATACTTAGGGAGTGTACTTGTATATTTATATGCTATAGATGAAAAATGGTCATTGAATAGGTTAGCTAGTTGCTGTGGATCAGTTATTTTGTTGGTATTTGTGTAAAGAGATTTACTCTCAGGTATATTTTTCTTCCCCAAAAGGCTATTGAGAGTCCTCCAGGTAGCTTTTATGTCGTTTTTATTAGATTCCAGTTTATTTTTAATGTGTTCTTGTTTTTTTTGTTGAATCTTTCTAAAATAAAGATTGCGAGCTTTTGTAAACTGTCTTTTTGTTTCAGGGGATTTTGTTTGCATGTATTTCTTAAATAATGCTTCTTTGTTGGACAGTAATTTTTTGAGCTCATCATCAAACCAGTTATGATTCTTTCTATTGTCTTTGATAACCTGTTTTGGAAAGTATTTGTTAAACGGAAGCAGGTCGGGGTAATTGCTTACCCTATGTATAGCGCCTCCGTCGCTTTCCTGCGAGTCAGGAGGATAAATATAGGGAAAAAAATAAAATAAAAATAAAATAAACAGATTCATATAATCTTTCAAAAGTACTTTGAAGCTTGTATCTGGATCTGTTTCTTTTAATACTGGGTCAATATAGACTTTTTGAAGTTCATTGTTGAAAAGAGTTATTTTGGCACTTGAAAAGAATCTTTGCATCTTAGGTTCAGATTGAAAATCAATGCTGTTTGCATAACTCAGGAATAATGGAAGATGATCCGAAAGGGGATGAGTTATAATTGCTGCACAAATAGATTTGTCCAAACTGACATTGGTCCAGATGTGATCAATCAATGATCCAGTATATGCATTGAACCTAGTTGGTTTTTTAATAAGTGGTATAAAGCAGCTTTCAAAGAGCATATCTGTATAGTTAGCTATGTGTGGATCATCACAATTCAGTAAATTATAATTGAAATCACCAAATAGGAAGCAGGGTTTATTTTTAATTGAATTGAGAATATTAACGAGGTGTTCAAGAAATAGTGCATGACTTTTAGAATTTTTAGATGGTGATCTATATATTACACCACAAATCATTGTTGAGTTATTGGATTCAATTTCAATAAATAATGATTCAAAAATTTTTTCATGCATTATGGTTAAATCTGATCTCATTGTAAAGTTAAGTGAACAATTAACATATAAACCAACACCTCCTCCTCTACTTTGAGACCTTGAATTTGAAACAAATGTATAATTATAGAGGTTAGTATGTGGACCGGTTTGATTTTCTTTAAGCCATGTTTCTGTTATTGCTAAAATACTTGTTATGAGTTCCACTAGTATCTGCAGTTAGCTCTTTTATTTATACGGAGTTACACGATAGTTATACAACTGAATCTGTAAGTTATACTAATAATTTATCACGCGGTTAACCACACTTAACAAACCAGAGAGAAGAAGGCAGCGGAGCCGTGCGCTATGACGTCACATACTATAACAATACTTGGTTGCACATTAATTGATTGCAAAAAGCTTTCCAGTTTTAAGAAATTATGAACATTATTTAGTGATCGCACATTTAGGCTAAGTGCAGTGAAAGAGGTTTTAGTATTTTGATTTGATAGAAGTTTGGGTATTTTATCACTAGGAATATATTGTTCATCATTCAAGGTTGAATCATAATATATACTAGGAATATCCAAATTATTAATTTCTGGCATTACTTTAGCTTGCATAGAGTTAGCATTGCAATTTATCAAAAAATGATATGTAGGCCTATTTATTTTTTTAGACTGAAGGAGATTAATGAATTCTTCATCAGGGATATTATTGAATGGAAAGGAAGGATTTATGCAATTTCTACATTTCCGGTCATTATATGAACTGTTAAGAGTTTTTGTTGACTTACCAATTTTAACAGTGCATGATTTATGAAATGAATTAAAACAATTTGAACATTGTATTTGTCTATGATTTTTTCTTATGTGTTTCGAACAGAAATGACAATTTAAGCAGTTGTTTGACTTTATCCTTGTTCACTAATGTTAGGGCTTAAAATATGTACAGTGGTTAAATTCATTGAATATCTATGAATAGAATTATGGTTTTATTTAGTTAGCATATATAATATAAAGAACAGAATAAGAATATTAAACAGAATTAGCAAGTTATAAGCAGAGCTAGAATTCTATTACATTTACAACTAAATAAATTAATAAAAAATATGATATTTAAATAATAATATGATTTTTAACTAATCTATAATATACGTATTTAAACTAATAAATAACTAAATAAACTAAATACTATATAAATAAATAAATAAATAAATAAATAATAATAAATAATTAAATAAATAACTAATAAATAAATAAATAAGTAAATAAACTATAAAATAAATGAACTAATCTATATATAAAATTATGTGACTAATTTATCAATGTCATTAAAATCATCAATTATGTACCTTTTATTTCTGTGCATACAATATACATTACCATTAAGTGTCCAAGCAGAACCTACGCCAAAGGTTTGCTTAGCACTTCTTAGCAGTTGCTGTCGACGTCTTGTTAACGATTCAGTTATGGATAGTTTTTCATCATCATTTTTCTTCGCCTTAAGTTTTTTCTTCATTGCATATATGGCATTCCGAACAGATCTTCGTACAAACTTGATGATGATTGGTGTATTCGAACTCTTCTTCCTGGAAGGAAGAACATGACATGTGTCTATGTCATGTGTTGTTATTGTAGGTGAAATCTCAAGTTTAGAATTAAGCTTATGAATAACATAAGACTCAAATTCTGAATAACTTTCCTGAGCTGGAATTTTACATCCATGAAGAATAAGACAATTCCTACGGCTGTACTGCTCAAGGTCATCGATGCGTCTGCAGTTTTTCCAAACATCTTCTTCTAGCTTTCTAAGTATATTATCCATGTTCTCGATGGCCTTTCGAATACTTTTCAGTTGTTCTTCTTGATTTATTTCTGAGCCTAAAACAGAAGCAGCAGCAGAAGGTTTTTGTGTATATTCCTTCTCATACCTGGTTTGAGCTTCTTTAATAGATTTTAATTCTTGCTGAACAGACTTCAGCATCATCTGTAGGTTATCCGCCATCACAATCACAATATAAGTAAAATTTAAAAATATTAAATAAAGTTATAAACTAATTGTAGCTAGCCCAAATCAATACAACTACAAACTCATTTTCTGAAACTTATTCAAATAGAATCAAAAACTTATTAAAGAACAAAATCACGCGCCTCGATAGATCGAACAAAAAGAAAACAATTATTGCCATCGGTCTGATTACATTAAACAAAAACTAAGCGACGTGGGTTGTAAACTCAACAGAAACGGTAAATATCAAAACAACAAATAACAGAGGTTAGTACATGTAATAGTCTTTTCGCCATGGCGGAGGCGCTAATACATAGGGTAGGCAATTACCCCGACCTGCTTCCGGAGATGCCAAGATATTGCTGTCCGCTTGTAATTTAATAGAGATATGACTTTAATTTAGAACTGCTTGCCAAGACGACCAAGCAGGAGAAAGCGACGTGAAGTGTCCTTTCCCCAGGACACAACAGAATGGCGCGAGTGGGTTTTGAACCGAAACCATGTTGATCATAAGCACGGCGCTTTAACCACTCGAACACGCTGCCGACTAAAAATAATAAAAAAATAAAAATTGTTATATGCTTCTGACTAAAAATTGGGGAAAAGTTTATTTTACAGTTTTAAGTTTTTGTAAGTAGTAACTACTAAAAAACTAATTATAACCAAAGAGAATAAATAATTGAGCGCCCACTGAGGTCGGGTAATGAAGAAAAAATTGTGATACTTTCCCGTTATCGCCCCACCATCAGCATATAGTGAACGAAAACTCAAGACTTTTGGGGTCTCTTCAAGAAATCACCTCAAGCGATTTTTTTGGGTGAAACTAACCTGAATTATTCCTTTTAGCACCAAGGTGAAATAAAGAAGAAACCAAGAGAAATGTATAGAAAATAACAGGAAGCAATAGATGGTGGGGCAATAACAGGAAAGTACCAAAAATTGCTCCCAAAAAACATACAGCTTCATCTTAAACAAATTAGTTCAACTTAACTTTTTCTTTTCTAGTTAATTCAAAAAACAATAGATTTAGCTAAATTTTTTATTACATCATTGTTCTATTAGAAAAATTACTAAATTGATGAGAAATGAAATTTCTAATATTAATATTATTGAGCACTGGTTCTTATTACTTTGGATTTAACAAGACTTTGCAATAGTTCCCAGTTGCCTTTTTGAAAATATTGCAAATGCAATTATCGTTTCCTGCCTTGTATAGGCCTATTTCAAAATGGGAGGCTCAGGAATACAGATAATGCCCTTTAAAATTCGCATTACAGAAGAATTGGATTAGATTTGTTTCTACAATCATATAAAGTCGACCAAATCAAAATCTAAAAAAATTTATAAAATAATGATTTGACAACAACAAATAACAGTGAGTTAGCAAAGGCGTAAAATTGAGAAAAGCACTCTTTTGTTAGATAAGGTACTCACAATGAATGTGAAAAAAAGGTCATTAAGCGAAAGCATCGGTGTTTAAATTAGCTGAAGATTTTTTGAAAGTATTAGTTCTTTTGGACAAAAATTGAGAAATGCATTACTAAAATAAAGTATAAACCATTTTTCAGTCTTCACTAGTTTTCTGAAGGAGACCTAATAGCTTTGGTTCAAGGTAAATTCCTCTCCGGTCACGTACATTTCAAGGTTTAATCAGAAACTGTGGAGACCATGACTCTAACCCGAACCTTTGACCTTAACCTACGGTGAAATTTACCAGTCACCAATAGTTTTTTGTTCTATTAAAACTTAAGTGAAAACTAAAAAAAAGGGTCTTTACGTTAAACCGGTGCCACATTTCGGCGTATCCATCTTATACTACAAGGCCATGATTCGGGCAATCGTCAATAAAATTTCGGCAAAAATGTATTGCGCCCTCAAATTTTTTGGGCTGATACGACTATGTCTTCAACTATATTTCAAACATTTAACTTTCCATTTCAGACGATTCCATTAAGTTCTGAAACCTTAACTACAGTATTTTCTGTCCAACAAAAAAAAGATGCCTTGGTTTTTAAGTTTGCTCCTCTCGTCAAAAAATTTTCCGGCACCCCTGCCTACAGCAAAATAAGCTGTTATGGTTGTCAACTGTCACTGTGGCCGCAAGAAGACAGCAGAGAGATAAAAAGATCGCAATGAACAAGGATCGGGCTTGATTATTTGTAGTTTTAAATAAGACTTTAGGTACTTGATCACGGTTTAATCAAAAAAGTTTAGAAAAGAAAGCGGTTTAGGTTTAATGTCAAAATATCAACGCATAAAAAAATATTTTTAAATATCCTGATTTAAATGTTATATATTTACATTGTCAATATAAACTAGCAGTGTGGCGCGGTTATGTATTAGGAACATTTTGAAATAAGAATAAAATGTATAGATTAACTGTAAACATTTGGGGATTTCAAATAATTCAGCGATCCTTAAGCAGAATTCTCATTCAATAAAAGCAATCATTTCTGATAGTGGCTGCAAAACTTAATTTTTACCCCAATCTATGATTGTAACAACCAACTGTAATTTCCAATTTCTATCGTGATAATTGATCCATTTGTCACCAGTATTAAACATTAAAATTGGTAAAAGTATTTTTATTGTAGTATTGGAAAAAATGCAATGTGCTATCACAAAAGTCGCTAACACATGCTATCACTGCAATGTCAAATCTGTTTTTGTTGTGCAGTGGGGTTTATTTAAGTGCATTTATTTTTTTGTATTTATGCACATAGGCGTACCAGCCAAAAAAATTTGGGAGGCAATGAAATTTTTACCAAATTTTGTGACATTTTCCCAAATCATGATTGTCTGGTACTTTACGGGTAAGACAAAATAATTGTATGAGATTCTTGGACGAAGACCACATTTCGTCCTAAAAACATAGTGTTCTCTAAATAAAAAAAAAGAAAAGGTCTTCACTTGAAATCAATTTCATATTTTTTAAATTTTTGTCCCAAACTCAAGGTGTTCTCTAAAAAAAGTTCCTCACCTAAATTTGGTAACTATTCATCATTGCGCTGTCCTAAAATTCCTGACTTTGCCCAAATTTTTCATATCACTGCCCGAAAAATTCTCATTCCGTCCAATTATTTTTGTCACTGCCCGAAAAATTTGACTTTTGCCCAAATTTTGAAAACTTGGGGGAGGGGCAATTGTTCTCTGCGCCCCTGCCAGGTACGGCTATGTTTATGCATTCATTACTTATACAATACTATTTGTCTGTCTCACTGCAGCCATACATTTTATGGTCTGTTGTAAATTTTGAGCATTTTCGAGCATAGCGTGAAAAGTGAAAGCTTACGACTTTTTTTCAATCCTCAATATTTAACTGATTTGATACTTTTTGCATAATACGGAAAGTTAATATTTTGGTTGTTGATATTTTGATATTTTGACCGAATACCAGCTGATTATACATCTTATACTTATATACAAATTAGTAAGAATAGTTTAGAAAGAAAACGGATACATCTTATATTTTATGGACGCAGATGGTTTTTTTAACGACGCGAGGCAGCCTAAAATGAACCCATCTTCAGTTTGTTTGGCCTGTGCTTGAAGAGTTGGTTGGCGCATGGTTCAAACTAAACAATAAAATGTAAATTACTTGTTATATTTTGTTTTATTTATTCTTGAAAGAAATGGTTTTATTTTATGATATACAAGGTTTATTGTAAACAGGTAAATAAGTTATTCTTTTGGTGCGTGGAACCAATTAATCTTGTAAAAAATATGATTCGGTTTTCGAACAGCTTTCCAGAACGAATTGTGTTCGTAAATCGAGGTTTGCCTGTAAATCAACTTAAATATGTTTGTCTTCTTGAACTATTTAAAAAAATTTGTTAAGCCAAGACATTGCAAAGCAAAACAATTCTCATTAAAATCTATGCTTGTTATATAAAGACAACAGTTTTGAACAATTGTGATATTTTCATTATTTGATTGGTAGTAGAATTTTCTGAATATTTTTGAATATTTTCTAAATATTTTCATTATTTGATTGGTAGTAGAATTTTCTGAATATTTGACAACAGTTTTTTATGAATTATAGCTTTAATCGATCAATTGTACAAATGGACAATGGTGAACTTTGGCAGTAGCATGTTAAAGAAACCCAATTCGGATTAAAAAATAACAAAGCCTATGCAAATAAAGTGAAACAAGTTACAATAATTCAACTTTATTAATTCAACGTTATCATGTACTTTTTAGTTGCTAATTACGAAAGAAATTCAGATTAAAAAATCATTTTAAATTTTTAAGAAAAAACACTTTTCAGGTTATGCTTTCTCCCCTATACCTTACTTATTTTTTTCAAATAGAAAAACTTAATTTAAATTTGTTTACAAATTGAAAAGTAGTATTTAATAAAATAATATGCAAAAGAATATAAAAGATTGTTTTTTAATAGGATTTTCGGACATTCTTTATTAATCAATTAAGACGCATCGGCAGCTTTTCAGATCTGAGTAAGTTTTTATGCTTGAATTCATATAAATTTAAGTTTGTGTTTCATCATTTATTTGTCGCAAACGTGATAACCGACTTGATGGATAATTGTAAAAAATAAAAGATTGCGACAGAGAGACTGGGAGAGGACTGTATGATCTTCAAGTCAAACACTCATTAACGACTCGGCGATTGTAAATTTCCGGCTTGGCGTTTTATAAAATACGAGCATTAAAAATTTTGTATGTTTTCCCTCATGGAGTTTTAGCATTCTTGTTGTGTTGTTTGATGATGGGGACACTTCATTTCAAATTTAATGCGGAAAAAACTAAGTTTAACCTGGATTAATTTTTAACTTTTTTTAAGTTGAGAAAAAAAAAAGCAAAAAAAAATTTTTTGCAAAACTTAGAGAATTTACAGTTCAATCATTATTTAAATCACTATTGAATTTACAGATCAATCCAACAACTTTACCCAGTTTGATTTCTCCCAATGTGGGGTTTACCCAGCTTGCATGTCTCAACCCCTGATTCCCGGTTTTTGGGAGATCACTTGCGACCGTCCGATCGTTCTCTTCATCAGCATCATCGGAATCATCCTCTCGGCGATCGTCGTCATCAGCAATTTGTTGATCATCGCTGTCACTTTGTCAAACAAATCGTTGCGGAAACCTCATGGATACTTCAAGATGTCTCTGGCGTTTGCAGGTGAGTTGAAGAACTTGGGTTCGATTCTTGTCTTCTGTAACGTCAATGATGAATGAAATTTATACGAGGTCGTTTAAGTTTTGTTGCGACGGCATTAATAGGTTTGAGAAGTTACATCTGAAAAATCTGTTGTTTAATGTTCTATTCAAATTTTTAAACCTTTCCAAATGATTAAAACAAATAAGCATAGAATTAACAAGGAAATTATGATTGTGTCGTTGTCTTACTACATAACCAAAAAATTAAGAAATTCTGTTTTTAAAATAGAAAAGTGAATTAGTAAATTAAAAACATCACTTTTGATAAAAGACTTTTTCTATTGATTTTAAGGCACCCCAAATACCTTAAAAATAAAGTCAAATATGAAAATAAAATTTTTATAAATTAAAATAAAAACTTTATTGCTAATATTACTTAGTAAGGAAAATGCCGTAAAGTGTCTTTCCCAAGGATAAAACAGAATGGCGTGGGCAGATTTTGAACCGCGAGCATTTCAACCACAATCACGACGTGTTTAGCCACTCGACCACCGTGCCGACCCTTTAAACTACAAAATGTTTTAAAACCACCATTCGATTAAGTCTAATCTAAATAATTCCAGCAAATTTTTTTAACATTTTAACATTTTGCTTCGTCTTAGATCTATTGGCTGGCGCATTTGTTCTTCCTTCAATCGTTTACAACACTTTGACCAAAATCGACTTCGACAAAAGAACATACAACAGCATGGAAATACGTACTTTTTTAAGTATTGGTGAAAAAGAGACAATAACAGCAAACTTTTTCGGAGTTATTGGTGTGTTGTCGACCCTTGCAGCAACATTCAGGTAAAACTAATACACGTTGTGTCATAAAATTGGGACTTGTGAATTTTAAAATCAAATTTAATGTATGGATATTTATAATTCGTCATAAAGTTTTGAAGTGCGCAAAGAAATTTTTCGTAAGGCGGTAGTTTGCCAACCCTAGCGGTGTAGGCTATGTATTGTAGAAAGAAATATAAACAATTGTTAGAAATAGAATTTTGTTTAAATTTTTTAAATTTTTTTCAAAAATTTGTAAAACTAACCCTAACACAGTATAATCCTAATTCTAACACAATATTAGTCATTAAAAACTATATCATTAATTGAATGAAATCCCAATATGCGAATTAAAATAAATATAATTAAACAAATTATGCATATTTCTTACCTCGAATGAGTATTAAGAAATAGAACTTTACTGTATTCATTGTACTGTGGAAAATCAACTTCAAGTAGGACAAGCATCTGTGCATCAAATGCAGCATTTTAGCAAACTTTAGATATTTTTAATCATACTGCCTCTGTTAAAGGCAATAAAACTATTACCAGTTTTTAATTAAACATAGAAGAGGCAACTCTATATCATAATATTGTCGCCGAATTACTGAAGTTTTTTTGTGATTATCATTATCATATCATCTATTGTAATACTTGCTTATATTTAGTTGCTTTGCCTGTCGGTGGATAGTTTCATGTCGGTCAGATTACCACTTCGCCACCGAATAGGAGACTTGATCAACAAAAAATCCGCTTTGATAGGAGTGTTTGCATTCTGGACCGTTTCGCTTTTGTTAGCGCTGCTTCCGCTTTTCACCAACACTGTTTTAATGTAATAATCAGAACTTAATCTTTTTTAAAAAACCTGTTTGGCACCATGCTAAAAGCTAGCCTAATTTAGGTCAGGCTCCAGCCTCAAGTCAATTATTTTTAAACTGCGGCTCCAGCTCTAACTTGGCAATACATATATAAATATCAGTCAATAAAAGATAGCTAGGTGATATATCAATCACAAAAAATGTACTAACTTGCACTTTGCTACAACCCTAAAATCAATTATCCTGTATATTATCCTAGGTTACAACCCTAGGATCAATTATATATGTTAAACAAAAAAAGACTCAATTATATCCACCACATTTGCATACGTAACAAATCTTCCAAACATAATCATTATTGCAATCTATGTTAATTCTTACTCGTCATTATGGTACTTGCCAACCAAAAACCATAGAAGAGAATTGATTGTATAACTCCAATCATGTCACATTAAACACAAATGCTCCAACATGTCTACCACCCAATCAAACACAACAGCCTACTTCACCTGACATCACAGCTTTAGCAGACTTGCATGATTGCACTAGCTGGAAGACCATCTCCTTCTTTATACCAAATCATTTACTGACTTACCTTCAGCATATAACACAAGACCAAAACAATTCCATATCAATTCATTGAAATGATAACAAATTAACAAAACGTGATCAAACGTCATTTAAACAACATGTAGTTGATCTCATCTCCCACAAACTGCACCCCATAAATGTCCATGAGGCAAATAAACACCTGTTGAGGGCAATGATGGATGCCAACAGACCCTTCATCCCTAAAGAAAATCAAAACAGTACATGCATATCTGCAAACTCATTCAACACTGTCCATGCATATCCAAAAGCTCTTTCAATACTGTAATTACATTTGCAAACAAAACAGATCAGACCCACAATCATTATCTTAACAATCACATAAACAAACAAATACATAAACACAAAGCAAACATCCAAAAACAGCATCTAGACAAAATTGATCACGAACACAATTTGACTTCGTATGGGAATTATAGCAAAACTATCCAACAAAAAAACACCTACACAGCAGAGAAGATGCATCAGCTTTGAAACTAAAATAGGCATCTGACATGAACAAAACAAAAGCTTTTATTAAACAATTCACCAAGGTCACTTACAGCACGGACAAAATCAACAGACACATAGACTATAAAATTAAAAATCAAAAAAACATGCTAAAGTTTACGTTACCTTAATGCTTTATCAATTAATTGACTTCCAAATGTAAAAAAATATACACGGTATTGCACCTGGAGCCAGCAAAAATTTTAGTGGCTTCGGCTCCACAAAGTATAAGAACTTGGCTCTGGCTGCAGCTCCCCAGCCCTTTTTGAAAATAATTATTCAAATTATTTGAGTACAAGTACACCTTTCAATCTTTTCAAAGAATTTGTGAGATATTTATCTTTCACTTGTGAAGTACTATCTTATTAAGGCTTAAACAAGAAAAAGTAAACTATGCATATTTTCCTAAAACATTTTTAACCTGGAACTTAAGCAAATTATTAAATACTGTATAATTTGACTAAGTTTTAGGTGTTTTGTGACAGGCTCAAATTTACATGACTGTTTTCATTAATATTTTTATTGTTTAAAGTAATGTTAAAAATCAAATTAGGTGATCAGCATAGTCTTAACTCCACGCAAAATTTATTTCATTCTAAAACTTTCAACTTGTCTATGTGATCATCATATATTTATGACTTTGAAACTGTTTTGATGATTTTTTATCGGTTTATTGTCATTGCACGTTTGACTTTACTCTTAAAATTAATAATATTGTGTTTAGGACGAAACAGGTCTGTCGGCACTTGCTTGTTGATTGACTTGACCATTCTTACTATATGTTTGTAATATTGTGTTTGTTCAAAATTTTAAATGTTCTTTGTCTTTTAGCCTGATGATATTTTAGCAAAGATGAAAGAAGCTCTTCCTACGAATTATTACACAAATCTGGACGATTTTTCAGCTAAAATATTAATTGAGAATCAGTTTAAACCTCACGGTCACATGATTCAAAGATACTCCAGAGATGTGGAAGATTCTAAAATATTTGAGATCTTTAAAGTAAGTTTTCAGTTTTTTTTTCATTTAGAGTGACAAACCTTTTAAAGCGAAATAAAATTTATCACACAAGCTTGCTAGATAATTTGCGGGTTTTAGAATTTTTTAAAGATAATACATCTTTTTAAGTGTGACATGGATAACCCATCTTTCCGCGAATATCATCATCGTATGGAGTCGTTCATAATGTGGTTTATTGACGCTGCTTCGTATATTGATATCGACGATGAAAAATGGGATTATTATGTCGTGTAAGTAATGTCGTGAAAATAAATATACATATTTTGATTTGTATATTCTTTTAATTGTTCTGCTGACAACTTTGAAGTAGGTTTTCTGCAATAGCAGTGTTTGATATATAAAATAGAAAGTATAAAAACAAAGCAAACTGATAATTGTTAATTATATAGTTTAAATAATGTTTGCATAAGCTAATACATTTCTATGAAGCTTTGTTTTTCATTAACTCTGCTTCTTCATTTTACAACTGTATACGTAATTTATTTTGAGATCTGGAAAATGTTTGAAGTTCTATTACAATTCCTATTGATTTGATAATTTACTAAACTATCTATTCCGCCTCTATGTGGCCATATTGGCCAATATCTTTCCGTTTTGAGCAGAACCATCATTGTAGATAAGCAGCGTGACCCCTATTTAAGAATTTTGAAAGTGCCCTTCCCAAGCGCAATGCAAAAATCCTCAGGTAGACTGAGAATCGAACTCGTGTCCTTCGGGCCGCAAGCAATAGTGTAAATTAACGTGATGAAAGTGAAACTTGCACAAAAAATATTTTATTATTTTTTTTAGTATTTTCCTGAAAATGACTACATGATAGTTGTTAAAATCATGATCTGGCATCCGGCCTGTCAGAAAAAGAAACGATCATTGCAGGGATGGCTAACCTTTTTCTTAGGACGGGTTAAAAAATGACAGTTTTATCAAAATTACCTTTAAGTGGGCCATTGGCTAAAATGAGTGAGCAATGTCTAATTTTGTTCAAAATTCAGGTGAAGACTAAAAAAAAGAACATCAGATGGGTCATTGAATTTCAACTAGTGGTCACGCTGTGACCCGCGGGTCAGTGCTTCGGCATCCGTAGTCGGCCTTGTGGCCAAACATCTAATTTATAAGCAACATCATATCGACATACAACTGCTTTGTATGTAAACGATGGAGGTGTTAAAATCTTTACTCGAAAATTCCAAGGTATTGCTGTCCGATTAAAAATTTTTATTTGTTTTTTCATTTATCTATGGAGCCGTTTCTTTGGACCGCCAAGAAGTGAGAAGTGTCGTGAAGTGCTTTTCCAAAGACAATACAAACAGGAAGAATAGGAATCGAAACCGATAAGAAATGCCAAGAAGTGAGAAGTTTCGTGAAGTGTTTTTCCAAAGACATTACAAACAGGAAGAATAGGAATCGAAATTGAAAGAATAGGAATCGAACCGACATCATGTCGATGACAGGTGCCATGGGTGGTTGCTTGACTTGATGACCGTGAGGTCTATTCTCATCTTCCCTGTCACCCTCCTTTTCAATTACTGCTTTTTTATGATATTTTTCAATTATTATATGAGTTGTGACAAAAATAAAAATGATTGATTGATAACGGTGATCGTGAGCACGCCGGCAACTAAACTTGATTTTAAAACCACCTTCCTAGCATTGTTTCAAATTCGCCTTTTGTCTCAGGTTTGAAAAAGTTGATCATGGCGGGGTGACGTCACATTACTTCGTCGGTTACAGCACCTGCTATCGCTTCTATGCTTATCCCGATAAATGCCGACCGCGAATAAGGTGAACAACGTCATATCCAGATGTTGAAACCTGTGCTAGTCTCTTTCATGTTGTTTAGTCAAGTTTTAATTCTGCCGCCTTACCAAAGACAAGGCCACTGCTCGGCTCTGATCCGGGCCATCTACCAGGAGTACGTCCCCCAGTCTTCCGTCCTCGATATAACAGGTTCGTAGGATCGGAACGGCGTTCTTGTTACGATTTTAATCTGCCTCGTTGCAGCTGAGGATCCATCCGAGAATTTTCAACGTGTTCGGGATTTCGTCGATGCCAAAAACTGCTCTTCGCTCAGCGAATTTCAACCCAACAAACTTCACTCTTCTTTTTCGCGAGCGATGGCCCAAGCGGCGAAAGAGAAATTCAAAATAAACAAGGTACACAACTTGATGTTGTTCGTATTTAATTACTTTAACGATCCATGCTTTTAATCAATCCTCGGTAACTAGTAATTTATTGTGATTCGATCGATTATGTTCGTTTGAACTTGCCTATGAATTCAGAAAAGCGTCCGAATGTACTGTGAATTTAAATAGTGTAAATTAGTACAAGAAACCCGACTTTTATTTGCTTTACAAATTTTTTTTGTTACTCCATTGAGCACACACTGGCAGAGAAAGCTTTGGTGATGTGATTAGTTAAGTTCGATGATCAACGCTAGCAATGCAAGGTTTTGATTTGTACTGTGCTTTTTCAATCGGAGTGAAAACTGACAGCATTTGGTTTGAGAAAGAACAAAGCAGTTTTACGCTTGTCCAACCAGCCAAGCCTCCATCCGCACTGTTGCACGATATCCTGGTCAACATTTGGGTGATTGAAGGCAGATAATAAAACATTAAGGATGAGACAACTGTGTTGGTTTATGTTTGTACTCGTTAAATATTTTTGCTATCAATGTCTACGCTCTACCACCCAATCTCCAATGTTAGTTGAGATTGATCTTCAGAAGTTCATTGCATCTGCACGTTGTCAAATGTGGCAAGTTCTCCTTCAAGCAGGCAGTTAAAGTTTCAAAGTCACTTTACGATAAATTGTAATGGGTGTTCTGCGATGTGTAGACCATATTTAACGACTTGCCCAATAACACTGGAATCACTGTCCAAAGTAGTCAACTCAATTGTCTATGAATTAAAACATGGTGGATTAGAAGTGGATCATTTTGTTGACATTTTTGGAGAAAGAGTAGGGATTTTATACTTCACAACTTTTTCTGCCGTTATTTTTTGAATGGGTTGTAAGCGTTTAATCAAGTTCAATCGACTTCGCTTAGCGACAAGCGCGTCGAGTCTACGAAATTCTTCGTCTGCAACATACAAACGAAAACGACGATGCAGAATTCACGAAATATCGACTCGCTATCAAGTCAAGAATCAACCAACCAATGCAGGCGAGTAGTTTCTCCGCTCTGCAGTTTTTATTGGTTTCGAATGATTTTTTTTCAATTTATTTTTGCTTTGTACTTTCGAAACGTTTCTGCGTCAAAACTTATGAGAGTTGATCAAGTTTTGTGCACCAAATTGTACCGGAAGTATTTCCAAATGACGAATCGCACTTGAATCTTATCTCGAGTATCTACCATCCAGCTTAATTCCTCACCTTGTTCAACTGTTATTAATTTTGTCTAAAGAAAGTCGTTTTCATTGACGTGTTTCTTGTCATACTCCATTTTTAAAATTCTTTGCAAAACGTATTTCTGTTAAACTGTATGAACAACATTTTTTTATTAACATACAACATCAGCAGACATAGTTTGAAAGGTTCGGTTTTCCTAAAAATGTATTGAAGTTTTAAGTTTATTACTCCCTCTGTTGCTTAACTAACTTTCTTTGAAAAGTTTTTGATGTTCAAGTTAGGCTCTTGTTTATCATTGATCTACTTTAATTAGGTTAAATATCAAATACACTAAATTTGGGTTTTGTAGTAGCTGTCTATTATAATCTAAATTTGTCATCAATACTGCTTTTCGTTGTGTATTCTCTAATCACCGATTTTCCAGCATTGCTTGCTTCAAACAAACTTATCAGTTTATAAATCAATAAATGATCTTCATTTAAGGATCTCCGTCGGAAATGCGCTGCGATCGCTCAAAACCCGACCTTGCTCCCTTCTCTTGAAGAACGACGAACCATCCTCCAGCGAGAGTTCGAAAGATACCTGGAGGAGTATCATCGTGTCATAAACAGACTGAAAGGACTTGACTTCTCTTGAAATCTTTTCGACTGAATCACGTCGTTCGAATTTGTCGAATAAAATTGTAAAGTTTAGTTTTTACTGCCGCTTTGTTATTGATTGTGTTTGTAATAAAATGATTTGTTCTGATGTAGTATACAGTATTTAAACTACTGCAAGTTCTAAATGCAGGTATATACTAATAGACGCTGGAAAAGAATAAAATTGCAAAATGGTGTAGATGGTCTTTATTTTGTTTAATCTTTCTGACTCGCAGAAAAACGTCGAAGGAGCTATTATTAGAGCAGTTGTCAAGCAATTACCCCGACCTGCTTCCGGAGATGCCAAGATATTGCTGTCCGGTTGAAATTTTTTTAAGGGGGTAGGATTCCGACACATCTTTAGACTCAAAATACAAATAAAACAAGTTAATGAAAGAACCCGCAGCGAAATTCAAAAGTGCAATTAGTGAAGTCGCTAGATCTTCAATGTTGTGATAAGTACGGCGGCAAAAATTATTGTTTTAGACTAAGTCTAATGATGGGATAAAAACACGGGAGCCTGGCTAGACAATAATTTTACAGCAAGCCCAATTCATGTTGTATTTCTTATTTGTCCACTGGAAGGCGCGGATGTTCGGTTTGTTCAATAGTTTCTGTAATGATCTTGGCACTTCTTGTTTGGGAGTAAAAGAACAAATCTTTGATCTATTGGTTATAAAAGTAGCTCGGGAAAAATAACCCGAGCAAGCAGACTGTCTGTGATTAAGAGTTTAAAACTCAAAGCTGTGGTCGGGCAAGTAAGCTTGGGTTCGGCGTTGCGACTGATGCATAATACCGGGGGTAACACTTTTTAGTCCTGTCTCTTACAACCCGAACTAAATTTAGTTTTTTAATGAGCGCTGTTCGTTTCCCAATAAAAAAGCCGGGTGAACCTTGTTAGCACCTACATTTTACGTCATTAAACCCAAAAAAGCTTTAATTTATCGTAACAAAAACAAAGACAATTAACAAGGTACACATATAAAATATTTCACATTAGAATGACAATTAATTCTCACTTGAAGTCAAATGAGGAGCAAAGTGAAAATTAAGTCTGATTTACATAAATGATCGTTGTTTGTCAGGACCCGGGGAAATTCAATTTTGACGTAAACGAAGAGTGAATTTTTCTGTGTTTTTCTTTTTGTTTCCCGAGTTATTCTTGTTAAAAGCTTAGCCCAAATTTAAGTTGTTTTATATATTTATCTTTCGGCGAAAGCCAAATAAAAAGTTTTTTTTTATTTTATTCTTTGCAAGAACAACTCAAGATTGTGATTACACTTGTTTGAAAAATTTAGTTTTGCCCCGAAAAATCGAGGAGCTTTGGCTTGAAATAAGCAGTTCGACAAAAAAGTAAGTTGGGGTCAAGGTGGATGAAGGGTCTCTTTTTAGCATTCCTATATTTGAAGATTGAAAAAAAGCTATATTCGGGAAGGCTTCTGTCTAAAAATTGGGAAAAATTTTACTTTATAGCTTTAAGATTTGATAACTGGCTTAGCCACCACAAAAAGAGTTATTACCAATGAGAAAAAATTGAGCGCCTACAAAAATTGGGAAATGAAGAAAAAACGCTCCCAAAACCATTCTGTAGTGTCCTTGGGAAAGACACTTTTACGGCACTTTCCGTGCTTGATGGTCCTGCCAAGTACTTCTAAATTTCAGTGATATCTGTATAAAACTAAAAAACCAAAATAATGAATTTCAACCGGACAACATCATCTTGGCATCTCCGGAAGCAGGTCGGGGTAATTGCTTGCCAACGTATTAGCGCCTCCTTTGCTTTACTGCGATTCAGAAGGAGAAATATATAGAGATAAAATAAAAATAATTTTTAGAAAATTACCAAATTCATGGGAAATGAAAATTTTAATATTAAAATTCTGAGTACTGGTTCTTATTACTTAGCCGTTAAATCTATTACAATCAAAAAAGTCGGTGTAATAACGTTAAATTTCAGTTAAGTAAGAATATTTTAGGAGGTTATTAACATGATCAAAATTTGCAAGGGTCTTTTTTAGCCTACAGTTATTGCACCTGCGCCTTGCAATATTTTTAATATGGGGGTAAAAGAATGCCCTTTAAAATTCGCAGTACAGAAGCATTGCGTTAGATTTGTCTCTACAATAATATAAAGTCAAACAAAATTAAATTTAAAAAGTTTATGAAGAGTGATTTGACAACATTAAGTTAACAAGGGCACAAAATCGAGAAAAAAAGCAGTTTTTTTGTTAGATAAGGTAGGCTACTCACAATAAATATATAAAAAAGGTCATCAAGCAAAAGCATGGGTGTTTGCATCACGTTAAAACCTTTGCTTTGGTCTTCACTAGTTTTTTTGGAGAAAAATAGAGAGATGTCGCACTGAAATAAAGTGTAGACCTAAAACTGTATCTCTGTAAAACCTGTTGAAGACCAAAAAAAAGTCTTCACTTTAAATCGGTGTCACATATCAGCGTCTTTATGTGATACTACAAGGTCATGCTCCGGGTAATCGTCGATCAAATTTGGGCAAAAATGTATTACCCCCTCAAAAATCTTTTGGGCTGGTACGGCTATATCTCCAACTAATATCAAACATTTAATTTTCCGTTCAGAATAAAAAAGTGCCTTTATTTTAAATTTTGCCGCTCCCGTCATAAATTTTTCCGGTGCCCAAAAGTTTATCAACTGCCACCGTGGCCGCAAGAAGACAGCAGAGAGATAAAAAGATCGCAGTGAACAAGGATCGGGCATGGTTAATTGTAGCTTTAAATAAGACTTACGTGCTTGATCACGGATTAGTATAGAATTTTTGAAAAAGAAAATAGATACATCTTATATTTTGTAGACGCAGGTGGTTTTTTTAACGACGCGAGGCAGCCTGAAACGAACCCAACTTCAGTTTGTTTGGCCTGTGCTTGAAGAGTTGGTTGGCGCATGGTTCAAACTAAACAATAAAACATTCGCTTTTTTGGTTCGGCTTGGTCGAAGTAGCTCGAATGCCGCGGTCGCAAGTGATTATAACGAACGTGGCCATAGTGAAAATCAAAGCAAAACAAAGGGTATACAGCAAAAAGAAAAACACGTTCTTTTTTTTGCATGGTCAGATGTAATTTTATATCCGCCTGGTCCTGCATTGTGTATTAGGTGGAGTCATTATTGTAAGTAAACGAGATAAAATGATTACGGAATTTGTCGTCAAGTGCCTTTCTAAAAGTGCGAAGAAACTTATAGTTGGACTGAGCAGAAAGAAACAAGTTTAATTTTGAGTGTATTAGTACACTGAGCTATCAGACAGAAAAAAATGGAAAAGAAGAAAATATATATAAAACCAATAAACAAAACAAGCAGCTGCATCCACGCCAGAGTTTTAATCAAAAGACATAAAGATGATAAAAGTGCTTAAAAAGCAAGTTTTTTTTCAGTAACGTAAAATGTTTTACACCTTTGTAAAAAGAATTGTTGTCTTCATACGAGTTTGTCAAAAAAATCTTTTCTGTAGGCTTAAGTTGGTACTTGCTTACGACCTTTTGTTGATGTTTTTTTGTTTGTTTTTTTTAAGCAACTGTGATTATTGTCTTGCTGGTCTAAAATATTAATACTTCATTTTCTACGATCATACTACATATTTTTTTGATAAAATCTCAAATTACAAAAGAAAAAACTCAATTTATGTTCAATTGCACATCATCTATATTCATATTGCAACTTAATTTGACCATAAGCTTTGTACGTTCAAAACTAAGTCATTATGTCAACGTTGCGCTTTGCGAGCGCAAAAAATGATAATTGTTGCCGTGCCTGAAGGGATGTAGAGGGGCAATTACCCCCCAAATTTCCAAAATTGGGGCACAATCATAATTTTTCGGGAAGCAATATGAAAAATTTTGGGCAAAGTTAGGAATTTTAGGGCAGCGACAATGATCAATTGCAGAAATTAGTTATCAATTTTAAGTAAAGACCTTCTTTTTTTTAGAAAACACCATGATTTTGGGACGAAAATTGAGAAATCTGGGACGGATTCGAAGTAAAGACCCCCTTTTTCTTTTTTAATCTTTATCCTAGAATCTCAGACAATTTTTTTTGTCCTATCCGTAAAGTACAGAAAATCATGATTCGGGTAAATGTCACAAACTTACGGCAAAACTCCATCGTCCCCCAAATTTGTTTTGGCTCGTACGCCTGTGATGATAATAATCAAATCAGCCAAATTGTCATTGAATGTTTGAGAAATCCCTTTTCAAACATTAAATAAAAAAGAAATTTCTTTTTAAAACCAAACTGTTTTGCAAGTCAGCAAAACATTATACAATAGTTATTCAAAATCAAAATAAGAATCAGAATCTTTTATTTGCTGCTGAATAATACGCACAAATATTTTGTTCAAAGCAAAGTGGGATAGTGAAGGATTGTGAAGATCAACATGCAACGACTCTGTAGAAAAATTAATTCAGTTGTTCTCAAACTTTTCCGCAGATCGACACCAAAACGAGTAAAATGTATTTTATCGAACACAAATCGTGTACACACTATTAGCTGACTAAACTAGAAACTTTTTTTACATTAGATGTAAGGGAAGCAAGTTAAGATTTTTGGAACCGTTGCTTTATTTCTTCAGTAAACCCTAGTTTTTATGTATTGATCCCCATTCGAATCCTTGTTATTTATCGACCCCTTGAATGTTCCAAACCAATTCTTGGGGTTTAATATCGATTAATTTGAGAACCACTTCAATAATTAAATGTTTGATATTTTGGTTGGCATGCCGTGTGGGGCAATTCTTGCTAAATAATAAAAAATACTAATACAAAAGGGCAAGTAGGCAATCAACTAAAAAAACTAAAGTTAAATGATAAACAGAAGAGACCAGTAAAAGAGAAACACAACATTCTCAAATTTATGAGAATCAAATTGGATTACCATAAATTGTTTTGCCATAAATAAAATATTTTGCCACCAGGAATTGCTTTTGAGAATTAAGGGTTTTATTCTGTATTTCTAAAAATTTATATAAATTGACTTTTTTTTTAATTTTCAAATGCGCCCTTGAGTAAAAATTGCATTATGTTTTAAATGTGCAATTAAGCTAAGCAAATTTGTAAGACACGGCAGGAGGTTACGTCATCATCTGTAATTTCAAACTTTTTAAAAATTGAATATAGAGTTATTAACGTATATCTTTCATTTGTCCAATCTCAAATACACAAAAAATATTTTTACTAATGTAATAAATAGCTTATAATATGGTGCGAAAGACGAAATAGAAACAATTTTTTCCTTGTTTTTGTTAATACATGTATATAGCGTTCTAATGATAACCTGATTATTTTTAACCAATCAAAAAAGCGAAATAAATTTCATTAAGTCGTCTTACGTCATCAAAATTTGAAAGATAAGGCAAATTTTGAAAGTGAATTGGAAAAGGTTTTACCAGTGTTTACTTCCATATATGACCCCATGGCCCAGTACAAGTGTGGATGAAAGAAAAAGTTCGATTTTTTTCATAAATAGGATTAACTAATTCAGATAAAATGTTTTTACGAAGAGACATAAAAAATTCTCCTAATGACTAAGTAAACGCAAAAAGTTCGTCACTGAAAACGTGATACAACTCAACAAAACTCACAGTTTTTACTACAAGCGTAGAATGGAGTATTCTTTGTTTCATTTACTGTTTTATCTTGCTTTACTTAGTGTTTAAGCGCGGAAAGAAGTAAAAGAAATCAATAAAACAAATAAAGAATGTTCCGTTTCACGCTCGTAGTAAAAAACGGGCCTTAAGAATCAGGAAATCAATTAAATTTTACTTCCAGTAGTACTTTAAAACTCATGATTTCAATATTTTATTCACATTCTGAAGGAGACATAGATGAAATATTGTTAGAGCAGGAATTATTATTTAAATTTGTAGAAAACGCAATCAGTTTTTGACGTTTTACTTAAAACTTTATTGATTAGTTCTTAAATAGAAAACCTACTATAAAATAGATTTTACAAATCTGAGCCAAAAAAACCTACATTGTTTCAAAAATAAAGCTTTGCAGCGACCCAGCAATTATCTTGCAAAAAAGGGAATCTCAGTGCAAGAAAAGTGGGTCACTTTTTAGTATTCCGAAGCAAAGCGACAAAGCGATCTTTAAAAAAGGATCATTGTTTTAGGGAGCACTTTTAGTGTATCAAAAGTAAGTGATTTTTTAAAAAAAGGTCTCATTTTAAGGATACCACCGTCCTGGTGCTACTAAGAAGAAATAGAGCAATATCTTGCGTAGGAGGGCCACTTTTGGATTTCTTTTAGGTGGGGCCTGGTGTGGCCGCTCCATTCGCACTCCACTAAAGCCATCACAGGGTGACCCAATGTAACCAAATCACATTTCTTTATATTTTGTTCCGATTGTTATCAAAACTTTACTTAAGTGGAATTAATTAAATAGAATTTGTTTTCAATTACTGATTTTAATATTAATAAACTACAGAACAGCTTACTTATGCTTGGAAATTTACTCGATCCAGATATACCCAAAGATATGCAAAAATTTAAATGATTTAACATTAAATGATATTGTAACTGCAACGCAAATACAGTAAAGATTTAAATTTTAAACATTTTGCGCAACCTTGTCCAATAAAATTTGTTCAACTTGATTGTAGTTTTTAATTATAATTAGGACTTGTTTACGTCTGGGATGGCTACCTATCTATAATAAAATTAATGCTTTGAGACGAAAAAATTGTGTTTAGCTTTCGGTTGATGCAGAATCTGTAACCAATAACAATTCCACTGTAGAAGTAATATTAATGATTAAGCTTCGTGCTCTAAAAGTTATTTTTTGTTCAGCTTTGTTTCCAACTGATAATAGTAAACTGTTCATAAAATGCATTGGTTGTGCGTATTATTTTCTATTTTTGCTGTTTTTGATCTGTCTTCATCACAATTTCCATCTATAGAAGAAAAAGAAGTTTTTCGTTTGATGTTAATCGCGAACGGAGTAAATATTTCAAAGCTTACCAATTGTTCAAACTCAGGAGCAACACAGCAAAAGGATTGCTTTAATCTCAAGCTTTTTTCTGCTATTCCAATAAAGGAAATACTAAATCCTGTAAGCCGCCTATTTTTGCTGATGTAAAATTTATTGTTTTGTTTAACTTTACAGTATCATCGTAAATGGTTAAAATTGTCTTTAATTAGAAGGCTTTCAGTAACTATTTTTAAAAATCAAAAAATAACCAAAAATATTTTAAAGCTTCTTTATCAGTTCTTACATAATTTAAACTAAACTTAATTATGTTTGTCTTCTCGAACTATTCGATAAAATTGCCTTGCCAGGACAAATGCAAAGCAAAACAATTGTCATTAAAGCCTATACTTTTTATATAAAGACAATGGACTTTGAACAATACACTATTTTCCAGTCATTTATTGGACATGGCAACCGTTGCTAAGCCGAGCAAGCTTTCGCTTTATTTGGTTTGTTTTTAACAGCCAAGTCATGAAGCCGATGGCTTATTTCGGTGATTTGAATTTGAGTTGGGAGTATACGCTCGTAAAAGTAGTTTTAATTTTACAATTTGTTAGCTATGTAATAAGAACTAATTTCTTGCAGTTGTTATACTAGACTTTGTTTGTAGTCAGATATTGTAGTTATTTTTAAAAAAATTTTTCTAAGCATCTTTTACACTGTAGCTCGCGACAGTTTTGCTTCTAAAATTTATTTAAGTCCAACGTTACAAACTTAAATTAAAATCAAAATTAATTGGACCATCAAACTACATGTATTTTGTAATTGTATTAGGGTAAACAGATTTTGTTAATTTAATTCGCAAATATTAACATATTATGCGTGTGTGTCAATATTTCTTGTGAAAATGAGTAGAATAATTACATTTTTGTTTCAATTAATATAATTGCATCTGGTTTGTTTCTTGTTGTTCTTAATTATGTGTATTCTTGTTCTTAATTATATAAACATCACAACATAATTTTCAGTTAAGGAAACATTTGATTTTGGAGACAAAAATCGACAAATCAGAGTCTGATCCAATCTGAGTGAAGACCTTTTTTTTAGAGAACACTAGGAACGAAAATTAAGAAATCTGCTCTAATTGTGCCGCGAATTGTGAAAAATTGTCAAAATGTGCCGCTGGAGGAAAAAGGTTAAGAAGCACTGTTCTACAGTTGTAAGCTAAAATTAATAAAAAAAAAATAATAATAATTTAATACTGTAATAATTGTTTTTGGTGCCATACTTTTCTGTTTTTGAATAGTTTGGTTTTTGCAAAGTATTATTTAAAAGGTTGAATGCTTAATAGTATAATAGTCTAAATCAACTTAAAATGGTACTTAATGCAAAAACCAAATTATTCATAAACAGAAAAGTATGGTACCAAAAACAATTATTACAGTATTAAATTATTATTTTTTATTAATTTCGGCTGGTATTAATAATTGTAGAAGGTAAAGCCTACAAGAAGCTAAACTTTATCAAAAAGCAATGAGCAAATATTTGCTATAAGCTCCCTTTATTTTTTCCAAGTTCTTCTTCTTCGTTGGGAGCATGTTTCTCTTTTTGGAAGACACTTCAGATGTTAGCGCAGGTATTGATCAGCCAGGTCACTGTCTTCTCACCAACTGTTTCCAAATCAATATCCTGATTGCATGATGGAAATGGGGCAAGATGTTATTACATGTATATGGTCAGAGGTTTGTTCCTCCGCGCCACACTCACAGGCTGCTGTGGAAGCCATAACCCATCTGTGCTTTGTAGAACGGAATAAACTAACGCCAGTGCAGAGACGATTAAGTCTGACCCAGGATGATAGGTAGATACATTCCCACTGGTTTGGGGTTGACGTCGAAGATGAAAGTATGTAGGCGGGAGGTGTTACTTTGCCATTCCGTAGTCTATTTGGTTTCCGCCCAACATGCCACACTGGTGTTCGATTTAGAGAAGTCTTTTAAAAGTTCCTGTGCAGCAGGTACAAATGGGTGTCTTGATTTGAGATGTCGATGTCCTCTATAAGGAGGGGACAAGAGCCTTTCGTTAAGTATGTGTTCAGGCCCTTATGCTCGGCGAGCCCTCGTTCACCGCGAAGCTCAGTTGGAAGGATACCTTCTAAGATAAATAAGTTGTCTATTGGTGTAGGGCGGAGGCTTCCAGTCACAATGCGCAAAGCGTCATTGATAGGCTTGTTAATGAGCCGAGTGTGGGCACTGCGGTACCAGACAGGCGAGCAGTACTCTGCAGCAGAGTGCACCAGGGCCAAAGTGGCTGTGCGCAATGCTGTGGCGCCAGCACCTTAGATTGACCCTACCAATCGCCTTAAAAGCTCAAGGCGTGTTGTTAATTTTTTGCGAAGGTATTCAAGATGTCATCAAAACGTAAGCGCTCTATCCAATTTTAAGCCGAGATACATAGGCTCGGCACAGTAAACCAGGGCTCGTCCATCGACGGTGATGGAAAGCTCGCGTCGTGCCTCTTTGTTATTAAGGTGGAAGGCAGCCGACACGGTTTAGGCTGTATTGAGCTTCAATTTATATTTCTGGAGGTACGAGAATATAGTTGGCATGTCCTGACTTAAAGTCTCTTCTAATGTTTTATAGTTAGATGTTGAGTGCATGATTGCCAAGTCATCAGGGTAGGCAAATTTCCTGGCAATTGTTACTGGAAGTTTGTGAATGTGAATATTAAATAAGAGGGGAGCTAGGCCTTATCCCTGTGTGACGCCATTCTTGAGGCGTCGTAACCTGTTTTGTGATCCAGTACCAATAGTAAGGGTAAAACTGCGATTTCGTACAAGTTTCATGATTAGCGAGACCATGTGACTGTCCGACAGAAGATGCAAAAGCTTGCAGGTGAGGCGCGATGCCATACAGTATCGCAGGCTGCTGTGAGGTCAATAAAAACAGCACCAGCTTTCTTTTTATCCGAGTAGCTATCATCAATTTCTTGAATTAGGAGAGTGCTTGATCT
This sequence comes from Diplosoma virens, assembly GCA_963680785.1. NCBI lineage: Eukaryota > Metazoa > Chordata > Ascidiacea > Aplousobranchia > Didemnidae > Diplosoma > Diplosoma virens. Next base: position 39,138,973 of record OY796887.1, on the reverse strand, counting down.
ACGGTCGACCTTCCGCGTCGAAACCCAGCCTGCTCTCTCGGTAGCAATGGGTCTATAATTGGTTTGACGCAAATGCAGATAAGTCTCTCCAAGATCTTAAAGGGGTTACACAGCAAGGAGATTGGTCCTTAAGTTGCGTAATGGCTTTATCGGCTTTGAGATTGCAACAACTGTCGTTTGTTTCCAGATTTTTGAAAGCTTTTTTGCCGCATGCAGAGAGATAGAAACTTATTTAACCAGAACTTCAAGGCAGCACCAGCATGGAGTATTATCTCTGAGCAAATGGAGTCAGGTCCCGAAGCTTTTTCTTGGCTTTAATTGCTGGAGGGCACTAGTAAATTCCCCTGAAGTGAAATCTTCAGAGATGCTATAGCCAGTGGGTGTATTGGAATTCTCCAGAGGTCAGATATTTCCTTGACCACGAGTCGGGGTGACTCGCGATTCTTCGTCTGAAACACTCCATTTCTCACTAGCTATGATGCAATTGAGTTTGCTGAAACGGGTGTGTTTAAACCTTCCAATTAAGTTGCTAATGGTATTCCATGCCAGCCGACGGGAGAGTGTGAAGTCAATGGTATTGACAACTCTGACCAATATCCTCTTCGCTTTTCGTCAATTTGGGCAAGCATGTACGATGTAACTTTGTTTGATACTTCACCCGAGAGTGCCTTAAGAAAATTCTGGTCGAGGCTCTCGTACTCCACATCCCAACATAGTCTGAAGTTGTTTCTGCGACCACATGGGATAAATCTTTTTGCTGTTTGAAGGATGGTGTAGTAAAAGTCCTGATGTGCTTCATTCACACATTTGGAGTCTGGAGATGGTAAATCCTTAGCCAGTTTATCAGTGATAAGGCTATACAGTTCCATCGTTTGTGTGGTGCACTTGGAACAGTAGTTACAAGTTGAGCTGCCGTGATCAGCGAAGGTGAGTGTTGTGACCTAAAAAATTCCTCTAAAATATGTCTAACCAGAGACCAACTCTCATGACCAACACTTGCAAATCCAGATCAGGATTAGTACTAGTGTGCCAACGACCAGAGAAGAAGCTAGGAGCATCCTTATGATTGTCATTATGCAAAAGTACGAGGTGCTGCTGAGTTAGCCAGACATTCTCCATCTGGACTGATGGAATAGTATCCCCAGTCTGTATGCCAGCAGTTAAAGTCGCCAGAATAGAGACAGAAATGTTGAAACACCAGAATTGCTGCTGGTATTAATTGCAAGTTGGGTGGTTTGTAGATATTGACAATTTTGCAGCCATCGACATCCACGCATAGCCATTCAGTTACCCATCCTTCAAGAGATTGATCAGCAAAGATCCATTTAAATCGCTCATGAACAAACGTAGCAAGGCCATATTTCCTGCTCGGGATCCAACCGGCCGAGGTGTAATTTGGTATCACCAGTTGATCAGCATTGGTGCAGTGAGTCTCTTGAAACAGGATAACGAGGGCGTTGTACTTGTTGGCCAGATAGCTGACAATGCAGATCTTATTTGCACTCAAGCTCTCTATATTGAGCTGTGATGTACTAGGCAAAACTGGTGGTTTGCCGTTATGCCTGCAATTGTCATCAAGTCTTTTCTTTTGCTTCCGGAACCGAGGGTCCATCCTTTTACCACCCCGGAAGCTCTCCTATATCGTCATTGTTCTCCAGAAGAATTTCATCACTTCAGTTACCAGGACTCACCGCGAGGAGGTCAATGATATGAGCAAGAGCCCCTTTTCCAAGTAATTAATTAAATGGAAAAAAATTCAGTATTTAAATGGAAAAAACTATTAGAACATATTAACAAAAATTAACTGAAATTCATTGTGTCATGCAAGTTGACTGCAATAAGATTGGAGATACAAAAATTTACAAAAAAAACGAACCAGATGCAACTATATTAATTGAAACAAAAATGTAATTATTCTACTCATTTTCACAAGAAATATTGACACACACGCATAATATGTTAATATTTGCGAATTAAATTAACAAAATCTGTTTACCCTAATACAATTACAAAATACATGTAGTTTGATAGTCCAATTAATTTTGATTTTAATTTAAGTTTGTAACGTTGGACTTAAATAAATTTTAGAAGCAAAACTATCGCGAGCTACAGTGTAAAAGATGCTTAGAAAAATTTTTTTAAAAATAACTACAATATCTGACTACAAACAAAGTCTAGTATAACAACTGCAAGAAATTAGTTCTTATTACATAGCTAACAAATTGTAAAATTAAAACTAATTTTACGAGCGTATACTCCCAACTCAAATTCAAATCACCGAAATAAGCCATCGGCTTCATGACTTGGCTGTTAAAAACAAACCGAATAAAGCGAAAGCTTGCTCGGCTTAGCAACGGTTGCCATGTCCACGAGGTGACTGGAAAAAGGTCTACTGTGATATTTTCATTATTGGATTGGTCGGAAAATTTTCTAAATATTTGCAACAGTTTTCTATCAACTGTAGCTTTAATCAATCGATTGTTCTAAAGCACAATGGTGAGCTTCGGCAGTAGCATGTTAAAACAACCCAATTCAGATTAGAAGATAACAAAGCCTATTTAAATAAAGTAAAACAAGTTGCAACAATTCAATTTTATTAAATCAACATAATCATGTACTTTTTGGTTCCCAATTGCGAAAGAAATTCAAATTTAGAAATCCGTTTAAACTTTTAAGAAAAAAACACTCTTTAGACCAGGGTTGGGCAAACTACGGCCCGCGATGGGTTTAAACAAATAATTTTAAAAATTGAGGCCGACCGGAGATGAAGATTTTTTTTTTTAGGGAACAGCTTGGCTTTAGTATGAAAAGTAGAAAATTAGAGAATTATTTCCAGCGATAACCTTTTTTTTAAAAAAGACCTTGATTTTAGGAGGAAAACTAAAAAATCCGAGACAAATCCATAATGAAGATCAATATTGTTAGAGATTATCATAATGCGGCCAGCAAATAAATTCAACTTCCAAATGCGGCCCTTAAGCTAAAGACCTTTAACCTTTACCCACTCCTGTTTTAGACTATAGTTTCCCTACTATATGTACTTTAACTTTTTTTGCAAACAAAAAAATTAATTTAATTAATTTAGTAAATTTAATTTTTTTACAAATTGAAAGTTTATATTTGAAGGAAAATATGAAAAAGAATAAAAAAGATTTATTTTAATAGGTCAATAGAAGATTTTTCATTAATCAAGTGAAACGCATCAGCAGCTTTTCGCGTCTGAGTAAGCTTTGTGCTTAAATCATATAAATTTAAGTTTAAGTTTCATTATACAGGGTGTTAAAAAAGTAACGCAAAATTTTTCATCATTGCAATAAATCATGTCACAGATAACGATTCCAATTAAACTTTTAACATAGAAAGCTAATTCATCATACTTCACTTTCAACACACTCAGTTTTGAAATTTTCTCTTTCACGCGGTTACCATAGTTACCACACGCCATCACTTCACTTTGTAAGCACGCATTCATTTTCTTCGTGCGTGAAATCTACCAGTTGTGGAAATTATAGCCTTGTGTAGATGGCTCGACGTTTCACTATCAAAGAAAGGATTGATTTAATGAGAAATTACTACTCATCAGGAAATAATGCATCAGAAGCCGCAAGGAAAGCAGGTGAGAACCCACCTCATGCTTCCACAGTAATGAGACTTATTCGTAAATTTGAAGAAAGAGAGTCTGTTGCTGATGAAGCTCGATCTGGTCGACCGTCTGTAAGTAAATCCGAAGACTTTCAAAGAGTTGTCTGACAAGAAATTGATTCAAACACGCCAACCTCAACTCACCGTATTGCGCGTCAGATCTCCGTTGCCTCAGATTACGATGTATCTCACGTTACTGTGTTCAACACATTGAAAGAGCTTAGCTATAAACCTTAAATCAATCGCAAACGTAGTAACCGACTTGACGGATAATTGAAAGAAATACAAAATTGTGACAGACAGAGTGGGAAGGGACTGTATGTTTTTCAAGTCAAACACGCACCAACGACCCCTAAATTTGTCTTATTTATACTCAACTAAACTGACTTAATTAATAACGCAAAAAATTCAAAATCAATTTACATATATACATAAAAGTTGGTTCCGATTCTGGTCAAACAAAAAATATTGTAAATAGAAATCTCAGATTCTCTGCTTGGCTTTTTGTAAAATATTGTTTTGTAAGTTTTTTCCCATAAAATCCTAGCATTCTTGTTCTGTTATCTCATTATGGGAACACTACATTTGAAATATAATTGCAGATGAAATAAAGTTTAACTTAGATTAATTTTCAATTTTTTTAAGTTGAGAAAGAAATAAAGTAAAAACAAAAAGTTGTTGTAAAATCATCAAGTAAATTGGTTTTAAAACAAAAGCACTGAGACAAAAATTTTTACAGAAGTGTTTTTTATCACGTTTAGCTTTTTTTCCTTTCATTTTTTACTTTCAAGTTCATTAAATTTTTTATTATTTCTATCCTTTTAATTTTAAATAACATTTATCAAAACAATATTTTTAATTATTATTGAATTTATAGATCAATCCAACAACTTTACCCAGTTTGATTTCTCCCAATGTGGGGTTTACCCAGCTTGCGTGTCTCAACCCCTGATTCCCGGTTTTTGGGAGATTACCCAGATAAATATAACTCATTTTTATTTGTAACTTGAACACAATATATTTCTAATGGCAGGCTTGTGATATAATTAATATGTAGGTTTAACAAAATAGACTTTTTTTCAAATTCACAGATCAATTTAACAGCTCGAATGAGTTCGGTTTTGATTTCTCCCAATGTGGGGTTTACCCAGCTTGCGTGTCTCAACCCCTGATTCCCGGTTTTTGGGAGATCACTTGCGACCGTCCGATCGTTCTCTTCATCAGCATCATCGGAATCATCCTCTCGGTGATCGTCGTCATCAGCAATTTGTTGATCATCGCTGTCACTTTGTCAAACAAATCGTTGCGGAAACCTCATGGATACTTCAAGATGTCTCTGGCGTTTGCAGGTGAGTAGAAAAACTTGTGTTCAATTCTCACCTTCTATAATGTCAACAATAAGTGGAGTTTATACGAGGTCGTTTAACGTTTGGTAATGACGTCATTAATAGGTTTGAGAAGTTACACCTGAAAAATCTGTTGTTGAATGTTTTGTTCAATTTTTAAACCTTTTTAAATGATTAAAGCAAATAAGTATAGAATTGGCAAAAAAGTTATGAATCTGTCGTTGTCTTCCTAAATCAACAATTTTGTTCTTAAAATACTAAAGTGAATCATTAAATTAAAAAACATCACTTTCGGTAAAAAAACGTTTTCGACTGATTTTAAGGCAGCCAAAATACGTTTAGAAAGAATGTCAAATACGAAATAAAATTTTATAAGCCGAAATAAAAATGTGAATAAAATCTAATTTTTTAAAACTACAGTTCAATTAAGTCTAATTTAATAATTCGAGAGATTTTTGTAACATTTTAACATTTTGTTTTGTCTTAGATCTATTGGCTGGCGCATTTGTTCTTCCGTCGATCGTTCACAACACGTTGACTCAAATCGACTTTGATAAAAGAACATACAACAGCATGGAAATACGTACATTTTTAAGTATTGGTGAAGAAGAGACAGCGACAGCAAATTTTTTTGGAGTTATTGGTATTTTGTCGACCCTTGCAGCAATATTCAGGTAAAACTAATATGTGTAGTGTAGGGGGTTGCAAATTTTAAACTTAAATTCGATATACACGTGTTCAATAATGGCCTTACAAAAGGGGGATCCGGTGCAAGAAAAATACAGGGGCCACTTTTTAGTGCGCCAAGTTTTTTTCTCCCAAAATAAATTGATCTCAAGATCTTCACTTTCAATTGATGTCCAAATCTTTATTTCCGTCCCAAAATTATAGTGATTTGTAAAAAAGAAGGTTTTCATTTTCAATTGATGTCCGAAATCTTCATTTTTGTCCCAAACTTATAGTGAACCTAAAAAAAAGTCCTCACTATCAATCGAGTACATCATTCCTACTTTCGACTTAAAGTTAAGATGCAGGTAGGAGGGCCACCGTCATGGTGCTGCTATAAAGAAAAAGATTATAGAGCAATATATTGCTTAGGGTTGCGACTTTTTGACATTTTTTGACATTTTTTGAGCGGTGCAGCCGTTCCGTTCGCAGCGTACTAAAGCCATTGATGCATGTATTGATGTTTATAATTCGTCATTATGTTTTGAGGTGTGCATAGAAATTCTTCGGTAGGCGATAGTTTGTCGACCTTGGGGCGTAGGCTATGCATCGTAGAAAGAAACAAAAACAATATTATTCATTAAAAAAATTACATCATCAATTGAATGAAATCCCAAAGTGAAAAATAAAATTAATATAATTCAACAAATTATGAATATTTCCTACTTCGAATGACTATTAAGAAATATATAACTTTTCTGTACTCAGTGTGCTGTGGAAAATTAACGAGCAAGTAGATAAGCATCTCTGCGCCAAGTGCAGAATTTTGGCAAACTTTAAATTTTCCTAATCATAATTTATGTAAGACTCAGTCACTTACAACGAGAACGACCCGAGTCGAGTTTTGCTCTTGCTAGAGCTCGTCAGTGATGCATGTCTCACTGAGATTCGAACCGACTGGATTTTGACCTACACGCAGGAGACAACACCACTAGAACACCAGCCGGAAAACAACTCCAATTTAAGTAGCCTAAAAGTTTTTCGGGCTTTGCCGCTCAAGGAATCCGTAGAATCCACTATGTTATAAGACCAAGGCCATATAAATAATAATCACAATGCGTCTATTGAATCAAAATGCGTCTATTGCATCCAATAAAACTATAACCAGTTTTTAATTAAACATAAAAGAGGTAACTCTATATATATTTGTATAATACTTAAGTCTTTATTGTGATTATAATTATCTTATCATCTATTATAATAGTAGCTTATATTTAGTTTGCTTTGCCTGTCGGTGGATAGTTTCATGTCGGTCAAATCACCACTTCGCTACCGAATAGGAGACTTGATCAACAAAAAATCCGCTTTGATAGGAGTGTTAGCATTCTGGACGGTTTCGCTTTTGTTAGCGCTGCTTCCGCTTTTCACAAACACTGTTTTCACATATGCACTTGTGTATGCCAACTTCCAATACATGCCTATCATCACACCGATTCAAGTAAGATTAGAGCTTTGCATGTTAATGTGTTGAACCATATTCGGTTGAAATTTTTGTGGTTTGCAGGATGTACGCATGATTAAACATTGTTGTACTCGTAAAAAAAATCATCTTTAAAGAGCTGCATTTAAATTAATCCTCACTTAATCCAAGCAAAACAAGACAAATAAGTTCAAGGAAGAGTACAATAAAAAAATTATTTTTGTTTTGTTTTCAGGGTACAACCGTTAATAACGCACCTTTGGAAAGGTAAGTTTGCTTTAACTTTTTTTTGCTACATTGAATTTTTGTTAGTTACGTTACGTTCAGAGTCAGCTTACAGCAGTGTGACCAACTTCTTAACCCATTTTAGCAAAGCTTTCTTTAAATATCAATGTTGGTTGCTATTCCGACATAACTGGATTCTGTTATCTCGCCTACTTTTAATTTTGCTATGTTTTGCCAATACCTGGTGTTGTTATCAAATTAACGCTTCCTTTAGAATAACTGCATGTTGCTGATTTAATTAAATTTTAAATGAATTATTTTTTGGAAGAATAACAAAACCAAGATGATTTACTAAAAAATGATTTAGTTGCCCAAAATAGAAGTAGAAAATATTCAATGGGTATTTAATAAATTTTAAACAAAACAAACGGTTAATCGGAATTGGGAAACCAGCCGGAAGTGGCCGCATGTGGCCCGCTAGAACGTTGGTTGGGACCGAAATAGCTCTTGGATGGCTTACTTTCGTCACACTTGAAAGCTTAAATAAACAGCTTAGCTGATTGGAAGGAAATATTTTTTTTAATCATTGCGTTTGTTTTCTGGAAAGAAAGCAATGGTCCAGATACGATTTCGTACGTTTTTGTAAGTTTGTCTATTTTCAGTCGACATCTTGTAAAGTTTATTCAATAAAACTTTTATAGCGAGCTCCGTTGATGTTTAAATTCCATGCAGCCCACGATTGCGTTTAGTTTCACCCCTAGCTCATACTAAAATTTTCAATTAATAAATGTGGATTCTTCATAGCTGTACGCATCTAAATTTAAAAAAAAACTATTAAACTGATAAATCTTGTAATGTTATAAAAATTATGAATGAACTTTATTTACTATAAAACTTTCAACATAAATTTTTCTCGAAAATATTATAATGTACCTTAATATGGTAGCCTCCTATTAAAACTTTAAACGTCACACAGTACTTGTGACGTTTGAAAAGTTTTAATAAGGAGACTACAACACAAAAATTAAAAAAGCTAAAAAGGATTACGCAAAATTGTGTTTTATTCTACGATTTAATAAATTTCAAGAGTTTTTTACGTACATAGAACAAATTATATTCTTCTGCGAACTGCACGTGTTTTTTGTAAACGACAAAACGAGAACCGGAATCAGGAAGTGCGTCATAAAATCCTTGTCGAGACTCTTTTTTGTATTTAGATGAGTCAAACAAACGATTAGAATGTTTCTTTAAATTTTTGGTAGGAATACCCAAAGTTCATAAAAAATTTCACCGGCTGTACATTTGAACCATTAATTTGACAATTCGAATTCAAAACCTTAAATAGCAGTGTTGATTCGAACAAACTGAATGAACTTGGCTGAAACTTGCGGAATCTTCGCTGATAGAAAATACTCGTCCCTGGCCTTGATCTTTATTTGGTCACGCCCGATGTTGTTGAAATATAATTTATTGTCAGTATAGACTTAGTAATTTAAGATTTGCAACACAATAAAAAGAACGAGAATCCAATTTAACGTAATTTCGGCAATCCACTTCTAAGCGATAATTTGATGATATTAATGAATTTAAATTGCATCTGGACACGACGATGGTGACGGAGACGATGACGACAAAAACGCAGGAAAAGAAAACGACGAAACGGTTTTTTCAGTGCTGTGGCGAACAATTTAAATCCAAACCATCACTTCCATACACAATTTTGAAACTTTAAAAATTAAAAACTTTTTCAAATACGAGGATAAAAACTCAGGATACTTCTTGATTACTAGGAGCTTATTTGAATTTGGAGAAAAGAAGAAAAACGCACAGTTGACAAATTAAACAAACGAATACGTAGGAAGGCTCGAAACTCGAATCGGGCAGAGTCTGGCAAAAAAATTATTTTTTTAATTAAATTAAAAGGCAGTTAATCATAATACCTGAAATATATATGAGACATATGAAGCAGCCGCACATTGGCGTTAGCCTTTTTCTTCAATATTTAGCAACCGTTGAAAGGTCATTCTTTGAAATCATTAAGATAGATGATTTTGTGTTTTCAACTATATGGCTTTGGAATGTTTCAGCCAAATAGCTTCAATTGATAGAAATGAGATTGGCGTCACAGTAAAAAAACTTATCAAACGACAAACTTTTTCTTTCATAAATTTAGCTGAACAACTTGATGAAACAACGATTAAATAGATTCTTCCCAATGCCGAAAAAAATTCAAAAATAATTTGATGTGTTTAGGGGTAAATTGGGGTCGCTGAACACAAATTTAAGGTTAGCTTTTTCGAATCAAACTTGGATTTTTGTAAAATTAGATTTTTTGGAATTTTAGATTATCACCTGCATTTTTAATACAGCGGCATATCTTTGATTAGCATGTGCGTGCATACGCATACTGTGAGTTTGTGTGTGCTCGTGACTCAGCCTGACGTAGCAGGTTATGTTTTTTCTGAAATATTGTAAATTTGCTTTTTTTGAGAATTGTTCAGTTTGAAAATACATATGTGCTACTTTTTAAAATTGATGACGGCTTCATTTGATATAGATATAAAATAAACCTGATTTATTTTGCTATATCTAGAAGAGTTGATAGCAAAAAAATTTAAACGAAAAATAACTGATCGCACAACGAAACTACCGTATGTCATACATATTTTTAAAACGCATTAGGTGATCAGGATAAAATTTTGGATCTTCGATTTTGCTGCCTGTATTTTTCAAATAGACCCAATCAGTGGTTTGCAGGTGAAAATCTCATATTGTTATTTGCTGTACAAATGGTGTGGAGAGAGCAAGAAGATCATCTTACAGTTTGCTATTTTGTATCACAAACACCCAGGGATTTTTTTACAAAATCAGAAAAAATATACTATACACAAGTTTGCTTTTTGTAATTCGTTCAGTAGCGCATTCTGATAAGTTACCGATACCTAAACCACTAGTCACATTTTCTGAACCACTAGCAGAATCTCCAAAAAGTTTTTGTCTTTGTGAATTTGAAGACAAACCAAAAACTAACTGTCCACAACTGATAACCTAGCCTAAATTGAATAATCTTGTTGGTGACCTAAATCTTACGATGAGCCAGCGTGAATTTTTTTAATCTTGGTTGCAATAGTGAAACTTGTTTGTTCATAGAACAAAAGTGGCATTGTATCGTAGTTGATGGGAATTGCTCTCCAATTTATTTTCAAAAGATGTAGAGTTTTGTTATTGCAATGATATTCTTAAATTGATTTCTATGCTAGATGTAAACTATGATACTAATGAATGAAAACTCTTGACTCATCCAAGAAAGGCCTCAAAGCTGTGCTATTCCAAAAAAATATCTTGCCGTCTGTTTCAATTGCATACTTAGCAGCGATAAAAGAAATAAACCACAGCCTTCTATTTATGTTCGAAAGAATCCGTTACTCTGAACATAAGTGGCTTATATACGTAGAGTTGAAAGTTGTAGCAATCCTTACAAGACTTCAAGTGGATTACACCTAATATTGCTACTTTTTGTGCTTATGGGACTCAAGAGCAAGTAGTGAACATTGCAAGAAAGCAGTGGCTTCCAAATTGGTACAAGCCTGGTCAGCGCATCATTGCAAACTTGGCATTAATTCCACGAAAAAAATTATGCTTCCTCACTTTACATAAAACTAAGTCTTTTGAAACAGTTTGTGAAAGTTTACAAATATATTTATGTGACATCATATGAGTTTGTTTGAAAAATATTAAGACTTTGTTTGCTGCGCGCGTTGTGCATGCGTTAGAGAAAAAAGCGCTTTTTGCACAAAAGTGCAAGCATTCACGTGTGTAAAAACGCAATTTCACTTTTATATCATTATTACATAGCTTTTTTCAGTTTTTTGCATAAGAGTACTTGCGTATCAATCGTTGTGTGATAATGTTTGTTATTTTGGCTTCATTGTTGTGTGAAATTGAAATGAGTTCAGAGCAACGAATTAATCTGAAATTTCTTGTTCGACTTGGGAAAACTCCAACAGAGACTCTAACTTCCTCAATCAACTTTATGGGGATAATGCAATGTCAAGAACTTGTGTTTTTAAGTGGCCTAAAAGATTCAAGAAGGGAAGGGAGGAGGTAGAGGATGATTCCAAAAGTGGAAGGCCTTCAACCAGTAGAAATGATGATAACATTGAACTTGTGAGGCAGAAAGTGCGTAGCGACTGTCAGCTGACTGTTCGAAAGAAAGCAAATCAACTGGGAATTAGCTGCAAAAAAGTATGGATAATGATTACAAAAGAGTTGAGGATAAAAAAGATTTGTTCCAAAATGTTCCCTAAATAACTGCAAAATCAGCTCCATTGCTTCGTTGCAAACAAAAATTATGTTGAAATGTAGCTAAAAATGCAAAAATTTTAAATTGGGTTATTTTTTAAACGCTGACCTGATTGGTTAAAACGGAGTTTCATATTCGGAATCGACACACCCAAATAAACAAAATGCACCTCTTCTTGTTCTTAAATTATGAAGCATGATAGTAACCATGCTTTTGATTTACTAAAACGCTTTAAAACTTTATTTTATATCCTGGTTGGAGGAGTTTTTATTTACAATTACAAAAAATAATAAAAGCATGTTTCTTTCACTTTAAATTAAAAACAAGGCTTGTGTCGCCGTTAAAGTTGACATTCTATTTTAATCCTGTTTAATAACTGTATTTGATTAAAACCAATCAGTAAATACAATTTACAAACAGTAAAAATGCTCTTTTACGCTAAATTATACAATTTTGCTTAAAATGAGCAACTTGTTGAAATTCTGAGCAAATAGTTTATGTCAAGTACTTATGTAAAAAGAATTAATTTATAACCAGAGGTGCGCAGAGCGCAACTTGCGCAATTGCAGAAGTTGCGCTCTGTTTTTATACTTTTTTCAGAAGCGTTGCGCACTTTGCGCACTTTGCGCTGCGCTCCTGGTTAGAAAATTACAAGTTGCGCTTAACTGCACTGCGCACTGAGAAATAAAAAGACTACTTGCGCTTTATTGCACTGCGCATCAAAGATCAAATAAATCAATTTCACTTTATATAGTCCTGTTTTGCAAAAGCGCAATCTACTTAGGTTGTTTTTCAATGTACGAGTAGACGACTGGAAAACCGTTTAGACTGCACTTATGATTTGAAGAAGTACATTACGATTTTAATTCATTTAAAAATCACGTTTAATAAAGTTTTAAAATAGTCTACATTGCCCTTTATATGAAGTTCAAAAGCGCATAGCGCTTGTTGCGCTGCGCTTTACATGAATTTCAAAAGCACATTGTGCAAGTTGCGCTGCGTTTTCCTAAAGCAAGAAAAAATGCTCGCCTTTGTCCATAACAATACAAATGTTTTTGACCTTGACTGATACGGTTTTACATCAGTTTAATTAATAAAATAGTTTTAGTTAATTCATTTTAAATACAACTTTGTTCACTTGAGTAGTTAAAAGAAATGGAAATACAAAAACGTATATTCAGCTAAACTTTTGAATGACAGTAGTAGAGCAAACAAACGTTTTCGAAATTTTGTGAATTCGAATATAAATTCAGAAAGATACGCAAATTACGACGTCACCAGAAATGCGTCGCAAAAGGACATTCGTCCAAGTCTTTGTGATTAATCTATCATCAACCAAAGTTGTCTTTTAAGAATTCTTCTAAAATCTAAATCATATCACATGAATGTCTTTTTTCAGGTTTCCTCACGCATTCATTTACGTCATTGTTGTTTACGCTCTTCCATTCGTCATCACCTGGATCTTGACTTTAGCAACGTCATATTTGAGCAGAAAAATGTTAAAAAACATGAGAGAAATGAGAAGAAGAAGCTTTCGGTCAGAAAAATCTCTCGATAAAGTTGATCGCGATTTGGTTCGCACCGTGGTAGTTGTACTTTCTGTCTTCACAATCACACTGCTGCCCATTATCGGCATCGGGATAGCTGTAGTGATGGCCCCGTCTGGTGTGTGCAACAACCAAGCCACCATCACTGCTTTCTTCTTGGCAACATACTTTTTGATTTGTGGAAGATTTCTCAACGTGATTGTATATAACGTCATGAACAAGGAATTCAGAACAGCTTGCAGTCGTTTCCTGTCGAACCTGTGCAGATTTATTTGCTGTGTCGATCCATTTGACACCAGATTCAGTAAGAATGGTTCTTCCAAGAAAAAATCTTCTCAACTCCTTTATTCATCTAAGTCAAAATCGCTGAGCAAGTCACACTCTAAGGAAACGGAAGTGACCAACGGCAGAACAACAAGCCGATCCATATCAACAAACACAGACAATAGATCAACATCGGTGTCGGCTCCGATCAATTCCGCCATTAATGTCAATGCCAACGATGAAAACACATCAATTCCTATTTACAACAACTCCGCCTTTGCTGTTGATGAATATCAAGAAAAAGACGAATACCAACAAATAAAGTAGAAAAATCAGTGAAAAAAATTTTTGATTTGCCCGCTGTAATCCTACGAGCAACGTATACTTTTTTTGAAATTTTTACTTTAATGAGAATGTTGAAAAGTGGGGTTTACTGTACGATAATTAGCTGTACAGATCGCTATGACAAATGCTAAAAACTAAATGATTATTAACTTTGCTTTATAAAATTAATAAAGAAACGAAATTAAGTTATAATGAGAAAAATTTACAAATACAGTACATCGTTTCCCCTTTAACGTAATAAACTTGTTTTTTGTAAGCGAAGATTTTTCCAGCTTTTGGTCATACGCGTATAATTACAGTCCAAATTTTAGGATTAAAGGACAAAAAAGCAGAAACGTATTGTTCTATCTCAAAGGTCTACAAACTTGTTTAAAAAGACCAGATAACGAAAAACAATTAGCGGCCAGGTTTTGGCTCATTACATAGTCTGAATACAACAAAAACACAGTTTCTCTGCTGAAAGCTAAGTAAAGACCAAAAAAAGCTCTTTACTTACGATCAAATACTCAAGTGCTAAACTTAGTTTTTATGTAGTCTTTTAGATGTGAAGACCTGTTTTTTTTCTCTTCACGTAGTTTTCTGTAAAGAAAAGCCGTTTCTATTTTGTCTGGATTTCATAGATAGCAGTGGCAGCTCGCCTATAGAAACTGGAGAGCTGCAGCACCCTTAAATATTGGTGCAGCAGCTTTAAATATTATTTTTATTTATTTATTTTATTTCTATATTTATCCTTCTGACTCGCAGGAAAGCGACGTAGGCGCTAATACCTAGGGTAAGCAATTACCCGACCTGCTTCCGGAGATGCCAAGATATTGCTGTCCGCGACTAAAATTTAGAACTGCTTTCCAACCATCAATCGGAGGAATGTGCCGTAAAGTGTCTTTCCCAAGGACACAACAGAATGGCGAGAGTAAGTTTTGAACCGAGATCTTGTCCATCACAAGTTTCGCGCTCTAACCACTCGACCATGCTGTCGAGGATGCTCAAGAAATTATCAGCAATGATCAAGAAATTACGGGTTTTAATAATTTTAAAATTTTTTCAATGTTCTTTTCTTAGATTTAAGTTTTGTTGAGTTTTTTTCTAATTTTGAATTTGAAACTTCTCAAGCTGTTTTAAATGGTCGTGTCTAGTTCGAAAAAAAACGATTGAAGTGAGAGTAAAAAGAAACAAAACTAGTTGCTCTAAAAGATAAAAAGAGATCAAAACGCCGCGCAAATTGTTCTTGCGGGCCCAAAGTGGGCCCAAAATTTTTGGAATTTTTAAAAATTTGTCAAGATGCTAAAAAAAACTTAGTTTCCTTTCAAGCAACTACTTTCTCTCAAAAATTAACCCTGTATCTCGCTATAACTAACTCTCACTCCAATCGGTTTTTCTTCGAATTTGACACAACTGTTTTAAATGGTCAAATCTAATTCGAAGAAAAACCGATTGGAGTGAGAGTAAAAAAAACAAAATTAGTTGCTCTAAGATATACAAAGAGATAAAAACGCCTCGCAAATTGTTTTTGCGGGCCCAAAACGGACTCAAAACTTTTTAATTTTTTTAAGAATTTGTTAAGATGCTCAAAAAAAACTTAGTTTCCTTTGAACCAACTACTTTCTCTCTAAAACTAACTCTCACTCCCAGCAGTTTTTCTTTGAATTAGATTCGACCGTTTTAAGTTCAACTCAAAAGTTTCACGCTAAGTGACGCAAAATTACCATTCCATTGACACTCTATATGGCGGATTGAATGTAGGTTTGGGCTGCAATAAACGCAACTCATTCGACCTAATCATTGTTGTAACAAGTAGAATGCTTCGCTTTCTTTGGCATAAAGCTTTTTTTGTACAAAATGCTCAGCAATATACTTTAATATTTTGTTTCATTCATTTGATCTTCTCTCTATAGTTCTCCTTTTGAATCACAGGAAAGCAACGGAGGCGCTAATAGGTAGGGTAAGCATTAAGCAATTACCTCGACCTGCTTCCAGAGATACCAAGATATTGCTGTCCGATAGAAATTTTATAGAGATCTGACTTTAATTTAAAACTGCTTGCCAAGACAACCAAGCAGGGGAAAGTGCCGGAAAGTGTCTTTCCTAAGGCAAAATAGAATAGCGCGAGTAAGTTTTGAACAGAGACCATGTCAATCACAGTAACGGCGGCTTAGCCCCTCGGCCAGCTGCCGACATATCGTTCAAATTAACACGAATTATTTTTACAGATGGGAGATTTAGGAGCGCCAAAAATGGAGGATCAATCATTGTGTTAGATTTGTTAATACAATTATATAATCTTGATCAAAATCTAATTCGAAAAATTTGAAAATATCAATTTAGACAAAGGTTTTCCTAACTTTTTTTAAAAAGAGCCACCTAGCTTATAACACTAATTTAGCTAAGGGAGACCAAATTTAGAAAAAAAGGTACATTTTTGTTTAAAAGGCAATCTCAACAAAAGTGGACTTTAACAAATTGAAGAATAGTTTTTTTCAGAAAATTGGCAAAGACCAAGAAAAAGATGTTGACTTTAGTATGAACTGAAGGTGCAAATCTTTTCAGTGCAAAATGAAGAGCGATAAAATAGAAAAAGTCTTTATTTGCAACAAGGACGTTCCACTTTTTTGAGTAAATCAAAAATATTTCTGGCTTAAGTACGGTAAAAGAAACAATGCGGCCGAAAAGTCAAAACCTTAATTTACTAATTGTTTGGTCATCATTGAGTTTTTTTTTAATTGTTCATTAAAAATACGCTTAAAATTTGTGTTTGTTAAAAGTGCCTTTTCGACCAAAAAGAGCTCTTTTTAAAATTATGCCCCGCTCGTCAAAAATTTTTTTTGCGCCTCTGATTGCAGCACCTTTTCGTTTTTTATCTGCTAAGCCCCACTGATAGCCAGCCATAATCTGTTCCGCGGCGTTATTGCTCTTTTCGTTATCTGCCCTTTTTCTAGAGGTGGACATAGTGCAACTTTCCCAACTTGCGCAAAAGCGGAAGTTGCACTATGCTTTTATACTTTTTTGAAAAGCGTTGCGCACTTTGCGCTGCGTCAATGATTAGAAAATTATAAGTTGCGGTTTATTACTCTGCGCATCAAGAAATAAAAAGACTACTTGCGCTTTATTGCGTTGCGCATCAAAAATTGAACAAATCAATTGCGCTTTATATAGACCTATTTTTCAAAAGCGCAATCCAGTAATGTAGTCGAGACCACAAACGTCGAGACCGAGATCAAGACCCGATAATTTTTTCGAGACCAAGACCGAGATCGGGAGCAGAAAATTTTGAAACCCAGACTAATATCGAAACCGAGACCAAAAAGTTTTACATAAATATAGTCTATTTTAAATTATTTCAAAAACAATGAATCTTTATCTTTTAAATAATCTAAGATTACATTTTAGATAAAAAAGGATTTTTCATGTTGGAAAGAACTTTTAGTTTCTGTGGTCGCAATTAAAGCACAAAACTGGAGCAGAAGAAAGCCAAAACACAAAAGGCAGGCATGCATATTTATTAAAACTTTTTTTTAACTCAAAAATGCTCAAGACACGCTTATCACGAAAATGATTAAAATTTCTTCCAAGTATTTGATTAGCTCGGTTACCTGTGTTGGCGTGTTGCAGTTGTTAGATTTGTTGGCTATACTTGGCGTACATAAAATGGAATTTGTCTAATTAATCACTTCAAAAAGATTAAAAATACTGACAAATTATGCAAACGAGTAAAAACTGTTTAACGACTGGCTGGTTTTTCTTTCCGTATTTTCCCGGTTCATTTTCCGTCTATTTTTGGATAAGTTATTTGGAGTAGTTTTTAGGACATTCTACTTTTCTACCTCGTCATATTAGCGATTTCGTATTTTGTTTTAAGCATTCATACCTACATACAATGGCGTTTGTAGAAATTTGTTGTGGGAGGAGGAGCGGTTGAGACCCAAAAACACGATCGTTATAATCCGCGATGTTTTTTACAAAAGAAAGGCTTGATGCAACAAAAAGAGAAGCCACTTTTTAAGTTTCACTTTAAAAAGCAATTAAAATTATTTATTTATTTTTAATATTAATATTTTATCTTTAATTTTAGTCTTCTAACTTCTACCTCACAGGAAATTGTCGGAGCCGCTTTAAATAGAGCAACTGCCGAATTATTAGATTGACCTGTTCTCGGTGATGCAAGATATTGCTTTCCGGTTAAAATTTTTATTTTAGTTTATATTTAAAAGTATGATCGAAATTTAGGACTGCTTGCTGAGACCACAAAGTAGGGGAATGAGCCGTGAAATGTTTTTCCCAAGGGTACAACAGAGTGGCGAGAGCAGGCTTTGAAGCGAAACAATTTTGATTACGTTTGCCATCAATCACAGCGCTCTTGACTACTCAAACACGCTGCCAAAAAATGTCAAACAAGGGTGAAGGCTTTTCACTTTTTTATAGTCGTAATTCTCTTTTAACTAAAAAAAGTCATCACTTTATTTTAACAGTTTTAAGTTGCCTTGCTGCCATTATGAACCTTTAATTATCAATCTTCATTGAGGTTTTTTAACCCCCAAGCCTCCACCCCTGCGACGCATATGCCAATAGATTTATTAATCACAACTTTTTAACCGGTTGTTAAACGGGTCCCGGGCGGCTTAGTCGAGTGTTTAGAGGGGGTTGATTTTGATCAAAACGGCCATGGTTTAAAACCTACTCGCGCAATTTTCTGGTGTCTTTGGGAAAGATATTTTACGTCACTTTCACTTGCTTAGAGGTCTTATCAAGCATTTCTAAATTTCAGTCATTTCTTTTTAGAAAAACTAAAAAAAAACAAAATAAAAAGTTTGAACCGGATGGCAATGTCTTGGTATCGCCGAAAGCGGATCTGGGTAAATTGCTTGTCCTAAGTATAGTACCTCCGACGCTTTTCTGCTAGGCCGGTGGATGAATATAGAAATGGAAATAAGAAAAAATAAACAAACTATAAGGGTGGGGAAACGTTGTGATTTAGAGAACCACTAGCTCTTTATTTTTATAAATAATCGTGGGCCATAATACTGCCCTGCATTTTTCAAACTCCAAATTTTTTTAACCATATTACAATTACATAAAGCAATACATAGATTTTTTTATTTTTATTTTATCTCTAGATTTATCCTCTTGACTCGCAGGAAAGCGACAGAGGCGCTAATACATAGGGTAAGCAATTACCCTGACCTGCTTCCGGAGATGCCAAGATATTGCTGTCCACTTGTAATTTAATAGGGATATGACTGTAATTTAGAACTGCTTGCCAAGACCATTAAGCAGGGGAAAGTGCCGTAAAGTGTTTTTCCCAAGGACACAACAGAATGACGCGAGTGGGTTTTGAACCGAGACCATGTTGGTCACGAGCACGCTGCCGACATTCATGCTAAAATAAAACAAAAAGAAACCATAAACGTTTTCGGCTTACATTAGCCCTTTTCAGATGAATAAAAATAAAATGTTTAGAAGTTTTTCGTGTAATTTAAAGATCGAGGCCAATGACTTGATTAGGTAGTTGTTTACCAAATTTGTCACACGAGGTTTACACAAAAGAAATTGTTGAAAATTGATTTAAAAATGCAAATGCGAAACAACAACCGTAAAGCCAATGCACCACGCAAAATTCAAATAACAATAACAACAGTTTAAAATATATTTAACAAAAACATGATCCATTTGCAAATAATTGTCGATTAAGTCCAAGATTATGTTTTTTGATTAGTAAAGCTTCGTGAATTTTAGCTTCAAACTTAGAATTACATTTTTTAATTATCATAAACAAAATTTATGTTGAATTTGGAATTAGCACAAATATTGCAAGACATAACATAATCTTTGACGGAGCTTTCAGTTTTCAAATGAAAGCCCAAGTGCTCACTTATCTAATGCTCAAATGACGGGTTGACATACCTATAAATTAGCTGAAGATTTTTTGAAAGTATTAGTTCTTTTGGACAAAAATGGAGAGATGCATTACTAAAATAAAGTATAGACCATTTTTCAGTCTTCACTAGTTTTCTAAAGGAGACCTAATAGCTTTGGTTCAAGGTAAATTTCACCCCGGTCACGTACATTCCAAGGTTTAATCGGAAACTGTGGAGAACCTTTGACCTTAACCTACGGTAAAATTTACCAGTCACCAATAGTTTTTTGTTCTATTAAAACTTAAGTGAAAACCAAAAAAAAGGGTCTTTACGTTGGACCGGTGCCACATTTTGGCGTATCCATCTTATACTACAAGGCCATGATTCGGGCAATCGTCAATAAAATTTCGGCAAAAATGTACTGCTCCTCAAATTTTTTGGGCTGATACGACTATGTCTTCAACTATATTTCGAACATTTAACTTTCCATTTCAGACGATTCCATTAAGTTCTGAAACCTTAACTACAGTTTTTTTGTCCAACAAAAAAAGATGCCTTGGTTTTTAAGTTTGCTCCTCTGGTCAAAAAATTTTCCGGCACCCCTGCCTACAGCAAAATAAGCTGTTATGGTTGTCAACTGTCACTGTGGCCGCAAGAAGACAGCAGAGAGATAAAAAGATCGCAATGAACAAGGATCGGGCTTGATTATTTGTAGTTTTAAATAAGACTTTAGGTACTTGATCACGGTTTAATCAAAAAAGTTTAGAGAAGACAGCGGTTTAGGTTTAATGTCAAAATATCAACGCATAAAAAAATATTTTTAAATATCCTGATTTAAGTGTTATTTATTTACATTGTCAATATAAACTAGCAGTGTGGCTCCGTTATGCATTAGGAACATTTTGAAATAAGAATAAAATGTATAGATTAACTGTAAACATTTGGGAATTTCTAATAATTCAGCGATCCTTAAGCAGAATTCTCATTCAATAAAAGCAATCATTTCTGATAGTGGCTGCAAAACTTAATTTTTACCCCAATCTATGATTGTAACAACCAACTGTAATTTCCAATTTCTATCGTGATAATTGATCCATTTGTCACCAGTATTAAACATTAAAATTGGTAAAAGTATTTTTATTGTAGTATTGGAAAAAATGCAATGTGCTATCACAAAAATCGCTAACACATGCTATCACTGCAATGTCAAATCTGTTTTTGTTGTGCAGTGGGGTTTATTTAAGTGCATTCATTTTTCTGTATTTATGCACATACAGTAGGCGTACCAGCCAAAAAAAATTTGGGGGCAATGAAATTTTTACCAAATTTTGTGACATTTTCTCAAATCATGATTGTATGGTACTTTACGGGTAAGACAAAATAATTGTATGAGATTCTTGGACGAAGACCACATTTCGTCCTAAAAACATAGTGTTCTCTAAATAAAAAAAAAAGAAAAGGTCTTCACTTGAAATCAGTTTCATATTTTTTAAATTTTTAGTTCAAACTCAAGGTGTTCTCTAAAAAAAAAGTTCTTCACCTAAATTTGGTAACTATTCATCATTGCGCTGTCCTAAAATTCCTGAATTTGCCCAAATTTTTCATATCACTGCCCGAAAAATTCTCATTCCGTCCAATTATTTTTGTCACTGCCCGAAAAATTTGACTTTTGCCCAAATTTTGAAAACTTGGGGGAGGGGCAATTGTTCTCTGCGCGCCTTCCAGGTACGGCTATGTTTATGCATTCATTACTCGTCTTCGTCGTCGTACTTTGAAGGGCATCCACTCCAGGCCAGACACAAACAGAACTGGGGCCGAGGGTTTATCCTTTTACTATCCCAGACTGCTGCACTGCCTGGATCAGATGCTGGCAGTGATGTTATTAAGCCAGCATCGAGTTTCGTCATCCAAAACCGTCAGACCGCGTGCTCCATGTGGTGCCCGATGTATGGGGCACATTGTTAGTACATGGTCTGCGGTTTGCTCTGAGGCGCTACACTCGTAATTCGGTGAAGGAGCGAGACCCCATTTGTGTATGGACGAATGGAATCGCCCAACACCAGTCCGCAGGCGGTTGAGCTTAACCCAAGCTGCTGGGGGTAAGCCCATCACAACAGGCCTGGCACTGGTCCCGGGCACAAAAGCACAGAGCCTGGAAGCATTTTCACAGTACTCCGCGTTCCATTTGTGATTTGTCCATTCAGAGACGCGGATGCCAAGTCTGGCAAGGTTGTCCAAGAGATTCCGCGCACCTGGCACAAACGGGCGTCTGGATCTTAGTCTCACTTGGCCAGTATCTGAGGACCCACTTAACAGACCATGCAAGATATGATCGGGGTCCAGAGATCCACGGTGAGCCAAGGAGAGTGTCGCTCCCAGTCGGCGAAGCTCAGCTGGCTGGATGCCTGAAAGTACAGGTAGGTGGTCCGTTGGAGTGGGATGCAGGCATCCAGTAACTATGCGCAAGGCGTCGTTCAAGACACTGTCAATGAGGCGAGTGTGAGCACTGCGACACCAGATTGGCGCACAGTACTCAGCTGTTGAGTAGACTAGAGACAAGGTGGCTATGCGTAGTGTTTTAGCACCAGCACCCCATCCCGAGCCCACGAGTTGCCTCAACAGTGTGACGCGCGATAATAGTTTTTTGCGCAATGCCACTAAATGGTGACGAAACGTGAGCGATCTGTCCAGTTTTACCCCAAGGTAAGTAGGGGTTGGACAGAACGGTAAAAGTCTACTATTGTTGTAGACCTTTAGCTCACGTCTGGCCTTTCGGTTATTTAAGTGAAAGGCTGCCGTCACCGTCTTAGTGTGACTGAGCTTCAACCTCCAAGTCTGGAGATACGCTGACAGTGTGGACATGTCTTGGCTTAAGGTCCCCTCCAAGTCCTTCCAGTTTCCAGAAGAGTGCAAAAATGCTAAATCATCAGCATAAGCAAACTTTCTGGAAATCATGGAAGGAAGATCGTACGTATAGATGTTAAATAGGAGGGGAGCCAAGACCGATCCCTGAGGAACGCCGTTTCTAAGACGGCATAGCCTGCTTTGCTTGCTGTCACCAATGGTAAGGGTGAAACTTCGATTTCGGACAAGCTCCATGATCATTTTGACCATGTGCTTATCCGGAAGTAGTCTCAGCAGCTTGCAGGTAAGGCCACGGTGCCAGACAGTGTCATAAGCAGCTGTCAGATCGATAAATACGACACCGGCCTTCTTTTTAGCCTCGAAAGAATCCTCGATGTTCTGGGTTAGCAGAACAACTTGATCCACGGTTGACTTCCCGCGTCGGAACCCAGCCTGCTCTTTAGGGAGCAGTGGATCGATTAATGGCTCAACGCGGGCGTAGATAAGCCTCTCGAGGATCTTGTAGGGGACACAAAGCAGAGATATCGGTCGATAACTCTTTGGGTCCCCCACGAGCTTTCCTGGTTTTGGGATCGCGACCACAAGCGCTCTTCTCCAGATCTTGGAAATTTTGAGTCGGCGCAAACAAGAAGAAAGGAAGTCACGTAACCAGGACTTCAAAGCAGCTCCAGCATGGAGTATAAGCTCGGGGCAGATGGAATCAGGACCCGGAGCTTTACTTGGTTTTAAGTGCTGAAGGGCAGCAGCAAATTCTCTCTGTGAAAAATTGTCAGAGATATTTACTGCGTCTGGTGTTGTGGCCCTCCAAAGGTCAGATATTTCTTGAAAGACAAGTCGAGATGACTTGCGATCAACAGCCTCGTATTTCCCATTTCTGACCAGCTGAGATGCAATAGCATCGGCTGAAACGGGACAGTGACGAGGAGAGTGTCGTGACCTACCAGTAAGGTTGTTCAAAATACTCCACGCTTTTCGACTAGAGTGTGAGAAGTCAATGCTCCGAACTGCTTCGGACCATCAATCCCTCCGCTTTCTGTCAAGCTTGGCAAGCGGAGCTGTAGCAGCCAAACTTGAGTCGTCTCCCTGAGGAGACTGCAGAAAGGTTTTATAGAGGGATTCATACTCTGCATCCAAACACGGAATATAGTTATTTCGATACCCGCGTGGGATAGTCTTTTTGGCTGCTTTCTTAATGGTGTTACAGAAGTCCTGGTAAGCCGCATCCACATCAAGTGAATCAGGCGGCAACAAAGTCTTTGCGAATTTATTCGTCAAAGCAATGTAGTGACTCCAATTGGCCTTGCGGAAGTTCCATCGCTTAACAGGCATACTTGGCACTGCCATAGCAAACCTTGGTGGTGTAATAAGCGAGGGTCGATGTTGTGACCTGGGGAACTTCTCAAGGACACGTCTATCCGGTAAGCGACTGTTTAAACCTTCGCTAGTGAAAGCTAGATCTGGATTGGTGCCAGTGTTCCAGCGGCCGGAATAAAAACTGGCAGCGTCCTTGGCATTATATAGGAGGGCAAGACAATTAATACTTGCCCAGCCAGCCAAGCACTCACCGTCCGGACTGTTGTCATCATAACCCCAGTCAGCATGACGACAGTTAAAATCGCCAGCGTACAGACAGGGGTGAGGAAACACTGGGAGATCCAGGGTTCGCAATCGCGTTGGTGGTGGTTTGTAGACGTTGACTATTTTATAGCCATCAACGTCCACACACAGCCACTCGATCTCCGATGTCGGTGGAGATTGGTCCAAAATCGTGTATCTCAGTCGCTCGTGGACAAACGTGGCAAGGCCATGCTTCCTGCTTAAAGAAGACCCAGCTAGTTGGTAGTGTGGTAGCACCAACTTCTCTGCATCAGTGCAGTGGGTCTCCTGCAGTAGGATGACGAGTGCCTCAGACTGCATAGCAAGGTGATGAAGAACGTTCATCTTGCTTGCAGTGAGGCCTTCGATGTTCAGCTGAAGAATAGAGGGTCTTCGGAACTTGTTGGCAATGTGCCCTGAAAAGGGCAGTTTTATCCTGACATTGCCCCGTCCTGAAAAGGACGTTTGCCGATTAGCAGACCCACACTGAACATCGGAATGGGTGGATACCCTTCCGTTTTGGTAGGTTCGGTTTCGGTCTGTCATTTTTAAATCAATGAGCAGACTTACTCACGGCCCAGGCTGCGTGAAAGCACCTACCATCTGGGCCACATTTATTACTTATGCAATACTATTCGTCTGTCTCACTGCAGCCATACATTTTATGGTCTGTTGTAAATTTTGAGCATTGCGACTTTTTTTTCAATCCTCAATATTTAACTGATTTGATACTTTTTGCATAATAAGGAAAGTTAATATTTTGGTTATTGATATTTTGATATTTTGACCGAATACCAGCTGATTATACATCTTATACTTATATACAAATTAGTAAGAATAGCTTAGAAAGAAAACGAATACATCTTATATTTTATGGACGCAGGTGATTTTTTTAACAACGCGAGGCAGCCTAAAATGAACCCATCTTCAGTTTGTTTGGCCTGTGCTTGAAGAGTTGGTTGGCGCATGGTTCAAACTAAACAATAAAACATTTGCTTTTTTGGTTCAGCTTGGTCGAAGTAGCTCAAATGTCGCGGTCGCAAGTGATTATAACGAACGTGGCCATAGTGAAAATCAAAGCAAAACAAAGGGTATACAGCAAAAAGAAAAACACGTTTTTTTTTTTTGCATGGTCAGATGTAATTCTACATCGACCTGATCCCTGCATTGTGTATTAGGCGGAGTCATTATTGCAACTAAACGAGATAAAACAATTACGGAATTTGTCGTCAAGTGCCTTTCTGAAAGTGCGAAGAAACTGGCGCGTTTACAGCCGTTTACAGTACTTTTTTTTTCAGCCTAATCTTTTCTTGTTTTATTGACGCTCAAATCTACTCATTTTTTCAGAAAAATGCATTTTCATTCCAATTTGAATTTTTATTCTTAAATCACTTGAAAATCATTTGGCTTTTTTGATTGCTTAAAAATAATTTTATTGACAAACTCGTATGTTTAGAAATAATCATATCTAATTCCCATGGCCCAGTCCATTTTTATTCCATTCCATTACATAAAGATTACGTCAAATCAAAAAAAAAGAAATAAAAATGTGTTTTTATTCCATTGCTGACGAAGTGCGCAGTAGCCCAGGAAAGCTTGTGCCTTTAATAAAAACCCAGTCAACTTTAGTGCACAATTTTTTTGCTCTTCTCGTTTGATTTCAATAGTTGACACAGCTTTTCCAATTATATTTCTTTCAATCCATCGATGTTTTAAAATATTAATACTTCGTGTTCTACGATCATACTACATATTTTTTTGATAAAATCTCAAATCACAAAAGAAAAAACTCAACATATGTTCAATTGTACAACATCTAACTTCATGTTGTAGCTTAATTTGGTCATAACTAAGCTGCTTACGTTTAAACGACGTCATTATGTCGGCATTGCGCTTTGCGAACGCAAGAACATGAAAATCAAGTCAGTCAAATTGTCATTAATTAAATGTTTGAGAAGTCCCTTTCAAACATAGAGTAAAAAGGAAGTTTCTTGTTGAAACCAAACTGTTTTGCAAGTCTCAAAAGCGTTGTCCAGTAGTTATTTAAAATCATAATCAGAATCTTTTATTTGTTGCCGAATAATACGCACAAATATTTGGTTCAAAGCAGAGTGCGATAGTGAAGGATTGCGAAGATCAACAAGCAACCACTCTGTAGAAACATTAATTCAGTTGTTTCCAAACTTTTCTGCATGTCGACCCCAAAATAAGTAAAAAGTATTTTGTCGAACCCTAATCGTTTAAAAGAAAACTTTTCTTTAAAATTTTCAAATACGCCTTTGAATAAAGATTACATGATGTTTTAAATACCTGTGATCAATCTAAACAAATTCGCCAGAGATGGCAAGAGGGTGTCAGGAGATTATGTCATAAGCTTCCATTTCAAACTTATTGATTGAATATATAAGTAATAAACAAATATTTTTCATTTGTTCAATCTTTAAATAAATAAAAAAAACTTTTTTATTAATGTAATGAATAGCTTATAATATAGTGCGAAAGATGAAATGGAAGCAACTTTTTCATTGTTCTTGTTAATACCTAGCGTTCTAATGATAACCCGATTATTTTTAAGCAATCAAAGAAGCAAAGTGATTTTTAATAATTCGTCTTACATCACCAGAATTTAAAAAATTAGACAAGTTTTTGAAGTGAACCAGAAGAGGTTTTACATTCTTTACTTTTCATATTTAAGTACCATGGCCCTGTCCAAGTGTGGATGAAAAAAAAGGTTTAGTTTTTTTATGAATATGATTAAGTAATAAGGTAAAAAGTTTTTGCGAAGAGACATTCGTCACAAAAAAACGTGATACGGCATAAGAATCAGGAAATCATTTAAATTTTACTTCGAGTAATAGTTTAAACGATATGATTTCAACATTTTGTTCACATTCTGAATAAGACATAGTGAAAAAAGTCAGCAGACGGAATATTGTTAAAATAGTAATTATTATTTAAATTGGTAAAAAATGAAATCAGTTGTCGACGTTTTACTCAAAACTTTATTAATCAGTTCTTAAATAGAGAACCTACTATAAAGTAGATTTTACAAAGTTTAGTAAAAAAAAAGCTCATTGTTTCATAAAATTATGCTTTAGGGTGACCCTAATGTAACCAAATTCATTTCTTTATACTTTGTTACGATTGTTATAAAAACTTCATTTAAGTGGAATTAATTAAGTAGAATTTATTTCAATTACTGATTTCAATACTAATGACTGTGTTAACTGGTGGCGATAACACTAATGAAAGTTACTTAGAAAAGCAAGCTGCTTAAAATGAGAAGCAGCCGACTCGAGTTTCGCACTTATTACAAATGTAGCTCGTCAGTGATGCAAAAACTATAAAAGTAATAAAAGTGCAGAACAGTTAATCCTATTAATACCCAGCGTACGATTTATCATACGCTAAACTAAGTGTTTTATAACTGTCATAAAAATAAGCATGGTGATCCAAGAATTTTAGTTTTTTCAGCTTTGTGATTCTGTTGAATTTGATTTTTATGATATAAAGTTTAAAATCTGCGTTTAACATTGAGCCTATGAAACAAGTAATTTTTTACGACCGATATTTTTTATTCTAGTTTTGATAGGTGAAAATTTTATATTGTCAAAATCTGAATGATTTGTAGTAGCAAATAATTTTTTTCTTGATATATTGTTATAAGAGTCGTTAAGCCATCTTTTGCAACTAAAGTGATCTTTTGGTTTTGTTTATACATAAAGTTATTATTGTTTGCTTTAACGTGTACAGTGAAAGAACTATCACGAAGAAAACAAAGTTGCCAAATTGCATAGTAAAATTGCGTAGCACTTTTAGGCAATCTTTCAAATATATTAGAAATGCTTCAATTTAATTAGTTTTGTTTATTTAAAGTATAAAGTAAAATTGTATTTTGTATGAAAAGGTGCATAAAAGTTTTTAAGATTCTTTTTTTGAGCAAATCAAGCTTGCTTTTGTAGTTGCTTTATAAATAGACAGTGCTGATCAGAATTTTAATACCTGTTATAACTATTGTATTTGCATAAAATTATGGGTTTGAGGGAGGTTGTACACCTGCCAGGTATATTACAGCTCACCAACAAATTCTTTTTCTCTTTAATTTCATAGACAAAAGAACTTCAAATAGATTGGAGACCCTTTTTTAGTTTTTAGTTTTGTTTGAGCCTTCCCCCTCCTCAAAACAAATTGATAAACTAATGGTTGAAATCACCCACTGATGGCTTAGTCCTAAAGTTCAAAAAATAACTTTCTAAAAATATCTCTTTAATAAAAATGGGGGTGTATTAATAGGCCTATTGGTGCTTGGCTAGCCTGGATAGATACAGTATCTTCCTGAAAATGATAAGACCAAGAACTTGGAGGAAAAAATTGTCATACAAAACGTATATCTTTGTGCTTTTTCTGTTTGTTCACATGTATGCAATCAAAGTTATTTCATGCATTTTTCAATAATGGATACTTTACAGAGGCAAAATATTTTGCAATGAGAACTTGTAGGAGTGACCGCATAAAAAAGTCACGATTGAAAGATTTTAAAATGTTGAATGTGTTCAATAAAGACCAATATTAGGCCTATACTTGTGATCATCAATATTAAAAATGGAGATATCTAGTTGGTTTATACATATAAGCGTTATAAGAAGTTAAAAACAAAGAAAATTAGTGTGACCCAAACAAATAATCTAAAGCTGCATGCCTTTATCTGGGAGTAATAAATTTTTTCGACATGTTTAAAGTACAGGGTGATCCAAAAAACAGAACCCAAACAAATTTTATTAAATCTTATCAACATCAATAGAATTTTAAGAAACTTGGTCGACTGAAATATCAATCTTTGTACCATCATTTCTCAAAGTTCCAGTTTTTTTGCTTGTGCTTTGCATCAAAGTTATGTATTGTTTAAAATATGCTCCAAATGGGCGCAACAGTATTGGAGGCAAACTTGCAGACGTCACTAAAATTCTCACTCACTCAAACTGATCTCTCTTTTGAGATTTCTCAAATTTTTTGCTGTATTTAGTGCCATTAGTTTAAACATTGATGAACTAAAGGCATTAAATACAGCAAAAATTTGAGAAATCCTAAAAGAGGAATGTATTGGAATGATTGGCAATTTTGAGTGACGTCTGTAAGTTTGCCTCCAATGCTGTTGCGCCCATATGGAGCATATTTTAAACAATACATAACTTTAATGCAAAGCAAGTAAAATAAATGGAACTTTGAGGAATGATGGTACTAAAATTGATATTAAAGTCAGCCAAGTTTCTTGAAATTCTATTGACGTTTATAAGATTCAATAAAATTTGTTTGGGTTCTGTTTTTTTTGGATCACCTTGTACATTGTGTGAAAAAAGAGCTAAACAAGACTTCCTTTGATTTTGCCAATTATTTAAGTTAGTTATATCAGTAGCAGTTAGGATAGCAATATCTAATTCTGAGAAAAATATTAAAAAGAGAAAAAAGTGCGGTCAACTTTAGTGACACGAGCGCACAGCGTATGATTTATTATACGGTTAAAATCACTCCCTCAAAAACAATTATTCAAGAAAATTTTGTTTAAAATATGTTAATATGAACATTTTAAAAAACGCACAGAGGAAAATCAAAAATTTTTAGCTTTTTGAATTTCAGGCATTAATAGGTTATTTATGAGTGGAAATATGTTCGGTCAAAATATACTCAAAGATATGCAAAAATGTGACTGATTCAATATTAGATGATATTGTAACTGCAACACAAAGCCGGTAAAGATTTAAATTTTGAACATCTTGTCTAGGCCTAACCTTGTCCAACAAAATTTGTGCCACCTAATTGTAGCTTTTAATTATAATTAGGGCTTGGTTACATTTGGGCTGGCCTACCGATCTAAAAATATTAATGATTTGAGACGAAAAAATCGTGTTTAGTTTTCGGTGAATGCAAATTTTGTTGCAAATAACAACTCCACTGTAGAAAAAATATATTAATAATTAAGCTTCGTGCTGTAAAAGTTACTTTTTGTTCAGCTTTGTTTCCAACAACTGATAATAGTAAACTGTTGATAAAATGCATTGGATGTGCCTATTATTTTCTATTTTTGCTGTTTTTAATCTGTCTTCATCACAATCTCCATCGAGCGAAGAAAAAGAATTTCTTCGTTTTATTTTAGTCGCGAACGGAATAGATATTTCCAACCTTACCAACTGTTCAGAATCAGGAGCAAGACAGCAAAAGGATTGCTTTAATCGCAAGCTTTTTTCTTCTATTTTAATAAATCAAATAAATCTTGTAAGTCGTCTATTTTTGCTGATACAAAATTTATTGTTTTGTTTAACTTTAATATATCACTGTTGCTGTTTAAAATTGTCTTAAATTAGAAGGCTTTCGGTAACTATTATTGAAAATCGAAAAATAACCACAATTAGTTTGAAGCTTCTTCATCAAATTATACGTAATTTAAACTACAGTCAAACCTCGGTTTACGAACATCTCGGAATTTGAACAATTTCGGTTTTCGAACAAAAATTTTGAGTTAAAAATGACCCTGTATTCGAAGAAAAATTCGGTTCTCGAACAACTTTTTTTGTTCACCAGCATACGAGTTACAGTACATTCATTATTACGTTGCTTTAATGTTACTTGTGCTTTATTGTTACGTTTATAACATTCATTGTTACGCTGGGCACTTACAATTTCTTTGTACAAAACATTCTTTTCTCTTCATTAGCCCTAAGTCATGGATCTAATGAAAGCGAGAAGTGAGATTGGTCAAGGAAAAAAAAAATATATGTATTATTAAATTACGTAAAGTTTTATGCTATATAAAGTTATGTAAATGTAAATTACTTGTTATGTTTTGTTTTATTTATTCTTGAAAGAAATGGTTTTATTTTATGATATACAAGGTTTATTGTAAACAGGTAAATAAGTTATTCTTTTGGTGCGTGGAACCAATTAATCTTTTTTAATTAATCTTGTAAAAAATATGATTCGGTTTTCAAACAGCTTTCCAGAACGAATTGTGTTCGTAAATCGAGGTTTGCCTGTAAATCAACTTAAATATGTTTGTCTTCTTGAGCTATTTAAAAAAATTTGTTAAGCCAAGACATTGCAAAGCAAGACAATTCTCATTCAAATCTATGCTTGTTATATAAAGACAACGGTTTTGAACAATTGTGATATTTTCATTATTTGATTGGTAGTAGAATTTTCTGAATATTTTTGAATATTTTCTGAATATATTTCTGAATATTTTCTGAATATTTTCATTATTTAATTGGTAGTAGAATTTTCTGAATATTTGACAACAGTTTTTTATGAATTATAGCTTTAATCAATCAATTGTACAAATGGACAATGGTGAACTTTGGCAGTAGCATGTTAAAGAAACCCAATTCGGATTAAAAAATAACAAAGCCTATGCAAATAAAGTGAAACAAGTTACAACAATTCAACTTTATTAATTCAACGTTATCATGTACTTTTTAGTTGCTAATTACGAAAGAAATTCAGATTAAAAAATCATTTTAAATTTTTAAGAAAAAACACTTTTCAGCTTATGCTTTCTCCCCTATACCTTACTTATTTTTTTCAAATAGAAAAACTTAATTTAAGTTTGTTTATAAATTGAAAAGTAGTATTTGATAAAATAATATGCAAAAGAATATAAAAGATTGTTTTTTAATAGGATTTTCGGACATTCTTTATTAATCAATTAAGACGCATCGGCAGCATTTCAGATCTGAGTAAGTTTTTATGCTTGAATTCATATAAATTTAAGTTTGTGTTTCATCATTTATTTGTCGCAAACGTGATAACCGACTTGACGGATAATTGTAAAAAATAAAAGATTGCGACAGAGAGACTGGGAGAGGACTGTATGATCTTCAAGTCAAACATTCATTAACGACTCGGCAATTGTAAATTTCCGGCTTGGCGTTATATAAAATACGAGTATTAAAAATTTTGTAAGTTTTCCCTCATAAAGTTTTAGCATTCTTGTTGTGTTGTTTGATGATGGGGACACTTCATTTCAAATTTAATGCGGAAAAAATTAAGTTTAACCTGGATTAATTTTTAACTTTTTTTAAGTTGAGAAAAAAAAAAAAGCAAAAACAAATTTTTTGCAAAACTTAGAGAATTTACAGTTCAATCATTATTTAAATCACTATTGAATTTACAGATCAATCCAACAACTTTACCCAGTTTGATTTCTCCCAATGTGGGGTTTACCCAGCTTGCGTGTCTCAACCCCTGATTTCCGGTTTTTGGGAGATCACTTGCGACCGTCCGATTGTTCTCTTCATCAGCATCATCGGAATCATCCTCTCGGCGACCGTCGTCGTCAGCAATTTGTTGATCATCGCTGTCACTTTGTCGAACAAATCGTTACAAAAACCTCATGGATACTTCAAGATGTCTCTGGCGTTTGCCGGTGAGTTAAAGAACTTGGGTTCGATTGTTGTCTTCTGTAACGTCAATGATAAATGAAATTTATACGAGGTCGTTTAAGTTTTGTTGCGACAGCACTAATAGGTTTGAGGAGTTACATCTGAAAAATCTGCTGTTCAATGTTCTATTCAAATTTTTAAACCTTTCCAAATGATTAAAACAAATAAGCATAGCATAAACAAGGAAATTATGATTGTGTCGTTGTCTTATTATATAACCAAAAAATTAAGAAATTTTGTTTTTAAAACAGAAAAGTGAATTAGTAAATTAAAAACATCACTTTTGATAAAAGACTTTTTCTGCTGATTTTAAGGCACCCCAAATACCTTAAAAATAAAGTCAAATATAAAAATTTACGGAAAATGCCGTAAAGTGTCTTTCCCAAGGATAAAAACAGTTTATGGAAAATGCCGACACTTTACGGAAAATGCCGTAAAGTGTCTTTCCCAAGGATAAAACAGAGTGGCGTGGGCAGATTTTGAACCGCGAGCCTTTCAACCATAATCACGGCGTGTTTAGCCACTCGACCACCGTGCCGACCCTTTAAACTACAAAATGTTTTAAAACCACCGTTCGATTAAGTCTAATCTAAATGATTCCAGCAAATTTTTTTAACATTTTAATATTTTGCTTCGTCTTAGATCTATTGGCTGGCGCATTTGTTCTTCCTTCAATCGTTCACAACACTTTGACCAAAATCGACTTCGACAAAAGAACATACAACAGCATGGAAATACGTACTTTTTTAAGTATTGGTGAAGAAGAGACAATAACAGCAAACTTTTTCGGAGTTATTGGTGTGTTGTCGACCCTTGCAGCAATATTCAGGTAAAACTAATATACGTTGTGTCATGAAATTGGGACCTGTGAATTTTAAAATCAAATTTAATGTATTGATATTTATAATTCGTCATAAAGTTTTGAAGTGCGGAAAGAAATTTTTGGGAAGGCGGTAGTTTGCGACCCCAGCGGTGTAGGCTATGTATCGTAGAAAGAAATATAAACAATTGTTAGAAATAGAATTTTGTTTAAATTTTTTTAATTTTTTTCAAAAATTTGTAAAACTAACCGTAACACAGTATAATCCTAATTCTAACACAATATTAGTCATTAAAAAAACTATATCATTAATTGAATGAAATCCCAATGTGTGAATTAAAATAAATATAATTGAACAAATTATGCATATTTCTTACTTCGAATGAGTATTAAGGAATAGAACTTTACTGTACTCATTGTACTGAGGAAAATCAACGTTCAAGTTGGACAAGGATCTGTGTATCAAATGCAGCATTTTGGCAAACTTTAGATTTTTTTAATCATAATGCCTCTGTTAAAGGCAGTAAAACTATTACCAGTTTTTAATTAAACATAGAAAAGGCAACTCTATATCATAATATTGTCGCCGAATTACTGAAGTGTTTTTTGTGATTATCATTATCATATCATCTATTGTAATACTTGCTTATATTTAGTTTGCTTTGTCTGTCGGTGGATAGTTTCATGTCGGTCAGATTACCACTTTGCCACCTAATAGGAGACTTGATCAGCAAAGAATCCGCATTGATAGGAGTGTTTGCATTCTGGACGGTTTCGCTTTTGTTAGCGCTGCTTCCGCTTTTCACAAACACTGTTTTCACATATGCACTTGTGTTCGCCAACTTCCAATACTTGCCTATCATCACACCGATTAAAGTAAGATTAGAGCTTTGCATATTAATGTGTTAAAACATGTTCGGTTGAAATTCTTATAGTGTGCAAGATGTGAGCATAATTAGACATTGCTGTACTCGTACAAAAAGTTATCTTTAAAAAGCTACACTTTGGTTAAACCTCACGTAATTCAAGCAAAATAAAACGAATAAGTTCAAGGAAAAGTAAAATAAAAAAATTAATTTTTTTTTGTTTTCAGGGTACAACTGTTAATAACACACCTTTGGAAAGGTGAGTTTGCTTCAACTTTTTAGCCACATTAAATTTTTGTTAGTTACGTTACGTTCAGACTCAGGTTACAGCTTGACCAATTTCTTCTTTTAGCAAAGCTTTCTTTAAATATCGATGTTGGTTGCTATTCTTACATAGTTTGATTTCTTTGTTTCATTTACTTTTAATTGAAACTGGGATTTGATATATTTTGTCAATATCTGGTGTTTTTAACAAATTAACACTTCCTTTTAAAATAACTGCATGTTGCTGATTTAATTAAATTTTAAATAAAACTTTTTTTAGAAAAATAACAAAATTAAGAAAATTCACTAAAAAATGATTTAGTTGCCCAAAATAGAAGTAAAAAATATTATGTATAATGGGTATCTTAATAAATTTTAAACAAATCGGAATCGCGATACCAGAAGGAAATGGCCGCATATGGCCTGCTAAAAGGTTATTTCGGACCGAAATAGCTCTTGGATGGCATATTTTTTGGATCACACTTGAAAGCTTAGATAAACAGCTTAGCTGATTGGAAGAAAGTATCTTTTTTTAATTATTGCGTTTGTTTTTGGGAAAGAAAGCTTTGGTCCAGATACGATCTTGTACGTACGTTCTTGTAAGTTTGTCTATTTTCAGTCCACATCTTGTAAGTTTATTCAATAAAACTTTTATAACGAGCTCCGTTAACGTATAAATTTCATGCTGCCCACGATTGCGTTTAGTTTTCACCATTAGTTTATACAAAAATTTTTTGATTAATAAATGTGGATTCCTCATAGCTGTACGCATCTGAACTTTGATAAAAAAAAACTATTAAATTAATAAATCTTGTAATGTTTTAAAAATTATGAATGAACTTTGTTTACTGTAAAACTTCCAAGAATAAATTTTTTTTAAATATACGATAATGTATCTTAATAAAGTAGTCTCTGACGTTAAGAACGTAAAGTTTTAACAAGTCGGTTGCCAATGTATCACCGGTGATATATTTTACTCATTTTTTTCAAATGAGAAAAAACTAATTTGGCGTATAAAAAAAGGAATTTTGCATTACGAAATTTAAGGATGGCAGCCATCATGTTAATAAGGAGACTGCAATACAAAAATTAAAAAAAGCTAAAAAGGATTGCACAAAGTTGTGTTTTATTTAACGATTTCATAAATGTGCGAAGATTTTGTGTACTTTGAATAAATTGTATTTTGCGAATTGCACGTGTTTTTTATAAACGACAAAACGAGAACCAGAATCAGGAAGTGCGTCATAAATTTCTAGTCCAGACTCTTTTTGGTGAATCAAACAAACGTGTTGGAAGTTTCTTAAAAATTTTTAGGAATATCAAACGTTCATTAAAAATTTCACCGGCTGTACATTTGAACCATTAATTTAACAATTCGAATTCAAAACCTTAAATAACAGTTTATTAAATATACAGTATATGAGAGGTAAGAAGCGGCCGTACATAGTGTCGTTAACCTTCTACTTCAATGCGTAGCAACTGTTGAAAGGTCATTTGTATGTGGCCTACCTTTCCAATGTAGCCTACGAAATTCATTTAGTATGTGGAGGTGTAGGCCAGATACTAAACTGGCACCGGTCATTCTTTGAAATCATCAAGATAGACAAGTTTGTGTTTTCAACCATATCGCTTTGGAATGTTTCAGCCAAACAGCTTCAATCGGTATTAATTAGGGTTTGGGAACCGGGATCCCGGTTTCGGAAATTCCCGGGATTTTGCGACATTTTAGGTTTCCCGTTTCCCGGTTTTTTATGACTAAAAATTCCCGGTTTTGTAAGCTTTTGCACGTAATATCACTACGACAGCCGTGTGATTTGTCTGAAGCAAAATCATTTTGTCTGTTCCGATTGTGACAACACAATGCTTCTTGTCCCATTTTTTAAGCTGTTTCCTGTTGATTATGAGATAAAACACGTTTGAGTCAGTTTAGTGCCGTCATTGCTCTCGAGTAAGTAGTTAAAATTCAGATGCAGTGTATTTAGTTATGGAGCGCGTTAATCAGTCTAAAGTTTGGAAACATTTCACTCGAGATTATAATGATGACAAAGCTAAGTGCATACATTGTTCACAAAATATATCGTGTAAAGGTGGATCAACTAGTGGTCTTTTTCGTCACCTGAAAAGCAAGCATAACCTTAATAGCTCAAAAAGCAAAAATCAACCTTGTTCTAAGAAAGCGAAAGTTCAACAGAAATCGATCTTACCATTTGTAAGTGTTAAGAAAGAAAGTTTGCAAGGTATTGTCTCTCAACTGGCAGCTGTGGATGGTTTTTCTATACATTCTATTGGCAAAAGTAAGTTTATTCGTGAGTCGCTTGTGCCAAAGGCTTATGTCTTCCATCTTGGGACTCTGATATTATGAACTTAATACACCGTGAATACGACGACATTTAAAAACAAATAAAAACTGAAATTGAAATGAAACTTAAAGGCGATTTCCGTTTCAGTGTGACTATGGACGAGTATACTTCAGTTCGTTGCCGAAGATACATGAACATCAACATTCATTGCCAAAACGATGTAATAAACTTGGGCCTAATAAGAATGCGTGATCCATGTGATGCTGAAAAAATTTTTCAGTTGTTGGAAAAACAGTTGGCTCATTTTGGAATTACAAACATGCAGACATCTATTGTCAGCATTGTTTCTGATGGCGCCTCAGTAATGAAAAAACTTGGTAAAATTTCTCAACTTGATCACCAACTCTGCTACGCACATGGTGTGCACCTGGCTGTATGTGATCTGTTATACAAAAACAGAAGTGTGACTCATATTGTAGGTGAAGATTACGACGATGATAGAGACGAAGAAATGTATGAAGAAGGTTTTGGCATCGTGACCCCCACAATAGCATCAAACGAAGTACCAG
Source organism: Diplosoma virens (assembly GCA_963680785.1). Lineage (NCBI taxonomy): Eukaryota > Metazoa > Chordata > Ascidiacea > Aplousobranchia > Didemnidae > Diplosoma > Diplosoma virens. The sequence continues at coordinate 39,101,594 of OY796887.1, read as the reverse complement.
TTTTCAATCTAGAAATAGAAAATGTACTCAAGAAGGTGCGGAAAGTAGTAAAAATATTTCTGAAAAGTCCCGTGAAAAGCGAAGTCTTGTAGAAATATGTATTGTTAAAACAAAACAAGAGGTTGTCACTTGTCCTAGATTGCAAAACTCACTGGAGTTCCATGTATGAAATGCTTGAAAGGTTTATATGTCTTAAAAAGTGCATAATGAAGGCTTTACTCGATTTGTCGATTGAACATGGCATATCTACAACTGAATTTTCGTTTCTTAATGAGCTAAAGTGCTCTCTTGAACCAATAAAACTTGCAGTCGAAACTTTGTGTTGTAAAGATGCAACGCTTTTGACTGCAGAAGGGGTTTTTCAATTTTTATTTGTGGAGTTGGAGAAGAGGAAGTCGAGCCTTGCGGAAGATTTACTTTGTGCCGTAAAAAACCGTGTACAACAAAGACGACAACATGAAGTGGTTAATTTGTTACGTTATCTTCAAAATCCAAATTCATCGATTTATAATGAACATTATGCTGATGAAATACCGTTTTGTAGTAACAGCGAAGAAGGTTTTGGGAAAACTGCTACCACCTTATTTTCCCGTTTGTTTTGGGGAAGTGACGGCAATAAAGCAAAAAGTCAAGATGAGAATGAAGTAATAGAGCTGGCTAGCAACAATCAGAAGTCTTTTCAAAAGACTTTAGACCCACATTGAGCATTCCACTAACTCCACTTCCACCCAGCAGTTGAAGACAATTGTTGATGATTGACCCCGAGTCAGCCAACTTCAAACCGTAACTAAACAGGATATGAAACTATTAGAAGCTACTAAAAAAAGGCCAGGCAAATTGGAGCAGTTGTTCAAAGCTTTATTGAGCATTCCACCAACGTCAGTCGAAGCAGAAAGAGATTTTTCTGCTGCTGGATTGTTTATCACAAAACTACGCTCACGATTAAGTGACAAATCTGTCAATGCACTGTGTTTTTTACGCAGTCATTATATAAAAAATAAATAAAGCATAAAAGTTGCTGCTTTTGCTTTTTCAAGGGTTAGTGTAAGTTACAATTAAAAGTATTGTGTATTTGATTTCTTTTTTTGATATACATACTTTCGTTATTCTTTCACTACTGCGTTTTTATTGTTAAATTTTCGTACTTTTGTCTTTTTATCATTCATTTATTTTTTGTGCATATGGTTCTATTGCAAAATTATGCGCTTAGAGTAAATTACAACAGAACGCATTTAGGTTTTGTTGTTTGTGTATATAAATCCCGGTTTTTTCCCGGGATCCCGGGATTAGATCAGACACTACCCGAATCCCGGATTTTTTTTCAGAACCGGGAAATCCCAAACCCTAGTATTAATGGAATTGGCTTACTATTAAAACAAAACTTACGAAACGACTAACTTTTTCTTTCATTAATTTAATTGAAAAACTCCATGAAACAGTGATTATTAGGTATACATGCATTTTCATTTACTAAAAAAGTATTACAACTTTTTCTTATATCCTGGTGGAAAGAGTTTTTGTTACAATTACAAAAAATAATATAAAATTGTTTCTTAATCTTAAAATTAAAAACAATTCTTGTGTCGCCGTTGAAGTTGCCATTCTATTTTAATCCTGTTTAATCATTGCATTTGATTAAACGCAATCAGTAAATAAATTTACGAACAGTCGAAATGCTATTTTACACTAAATTGTACAATTTTGGTTAAAATGAGCAACTTTTTGAAACTTTGAGTAAATAGTTTATGTCAAGTACTTGTGTAAAAAGAATTATTTTATAATAATACAAATGTTTTTGACCTTGACTGACACGGTTTTACATCAGTTTAACTGGTAAAATAGTTTTAGTTAATTCATTTTAAATCAACCTTGTTCACTTAAGAAGTTTAAAAAAATGGAAATGCAAAAATGCATATTGCCCTGCTTCAGTAAAACCTTTGAATGACAGTAGTAGAGCAAACAAACGTTTTTGAAATTTTATGAATTCGAATGTAAGTTCAGGACGATACGCGAATTACGACGTCACCAGAAATGCGTCGCAAAAAGACTTTTTTCCAAGTCTTTGTGATTAATCTATCGTCAACCAAAGTTGTCTTTTAAAAATTCTTCTAAAATCTAAATCATATCATGAGTGTGTTTTTTCAGGTTTCCTCACGCATTCGCTTACGTCATTGTTGTTTACGCTCTTCCATTCGTCATCACCTGGATCTTGACTTTAGCAACGTCATATTTGAGCAGAAAAATGTTAAAAAACATGAGAGATGCAAGGAAGATAAGCATTCGGTCAGAAAAATCTCTCGATAAAGTTGATCGCGATTTGGTTCGCACCGTGGTAGTTGTAGTTTCTGTCTTCACAATCACACTGCTGCCCATTATCGGCATCGGGATAGCTGTGGTGATGGCCCCGTCTGGTGTGTGCAACAACCAAGCCACCATCACTGCTTTCTTCTTGGCAACATACTTTTTGATTTGTGGAAGATTTCTCAACGTGATTGTATATAACGTCATGAACAAGGAATTCAGAACAGCTTGCAGTCGTTTCCTATCGAACTTGTGCGGATTTATTTGCTGTGTCGATCCATTTGACACCAGTTTCTCCATGAATGGTTTCTCTAGCAAAAAATCTTCGGAACTCGATTCATCCAAATCAAGATCGCCGAGCAAGTCACACTCTAAGGAAACGGAAGTGACCAACGGCAGAACAGCAAGCGGATCCATATTAACAAGCACAGACAATAGATCAACATCGGTGTCGGCTCCGATCAATTCCGCCATTAATGTCAATGCCAACGATGAAAACGCATCAATTCCTATTTACAACAACTCCGCCTTTGCTGTTGATGAATATCAAGAAAAAGACGAATACCAACAAATAAAGTAGAAAAATCAATGAACAAAATTTTTGATTTGTCCACTGTAATCCTACGAGCAATCTGTACCTTTTTGAAATTTCTACTTTAATCAGAATGTTGAAAAGTGGGGTTTACTGTACGATAATTAGCTGTACAGACCGCTATGACAAATGTTAAAAAGTAAATGATTTTACTGCCACCAAAAAAAATTGAAACATATTTGCTGCTGCCAATTTTTGTAATTTACAATTAGCTTTGCTTTAAAAAATTAACTTATAATGAGAAAAATTTGCAAATACATTGTTTCTCTTTTAACGTAATAAACTTGTTTTTTGTACGTAAAAATTTTTCCAGCTTTTCGCCATTAAAGGGTCATATAATTACAGTCAAGAATCATAAAATTTGAAGACAAGATGTAAAACTTATTGTTCTATCTCAAAGGTCTGTAAACCTGTCAGAAAAAGCCAGATAATGGAAAACGATGATGATCAGCGGCAGGTTTTGGCTTATTACACAGTCTGAATACAATAAAAAAACAATTTTCTCAACAATAACCTAGGTGAAGAGCAAAAAAAGGTCTTTACTTACGATCAAATAACTCAAGTACTATACTTAGTTTTTTTCTAATTGTTTAAATGTGAAGACCTGTTTTTTTTCTCTTCATCCAGCTTTCTGTCTAGTACTTTTTTTCTGTATGTGGATACCATAGTCAGCCATTAATCGTCCCGCAACGTTGTAGCTCTTTTCGTTACTCTTCTTTTTCAATAATTGCTAACCTAAAAACACTGTTATTGCTGATAATTTGCACTGTTGTTCGGCGGGTCGGACAAGTTAACCTTGTCGGTCATAGTGTGGTGACCTCTGCTCTATTTAAAGAAACAATATTTAAATAATTTGTTGATTTTATTTATCTTGTTGTAACTTTTTGATCAAGGAATACGGTCCACTAGCACCATAAAACTTGTTGCAAGTTTTTATTAGAAAATTTCTTGTGTTTATTTTAATGATATTGTCTTATTTTTATAACTGCTTTCCGAAATCTTTTTAAGCTATTGCTATTTACATTTTTTAAGATGGCTAGGTTTTGTGAGTGTACATCTAAATGTAGACTATGTTTTATTAATAGTGCCGCAACCATTTTCAAGAATGCATTTTTAAAAAAACTAAGTAAATTGCAAGTAAAAACGAAACAAATAATTTACTATAAATGTCTTTGAAAACAAATTGCTCCCATTAACTTTTTTTAATTTTAATTCTTTGAATGTTGGGAGCTTATTAAAATCTGGAATTTGTAGTCAGCAAAAGTAACTGAAATTTTCTTTGAAGAAACAGAGTTATGGGCGTCACCCTGTGTTGTACGGAGGATAGGCAGGACCCGGGTCCTGTGTTTTGTTTCTAAAAGTTAAGCGAAAATAATTTTGTGGGGGGCTGAAGAGTCTCTGAAAATAATTTTGTGGGAGGAGCTGCAGCCAATTACACATTTTACTTTTACGCCTTTTTTGAAAAAGAGGGGCTTATTTTTCTACCTTGCATACATTCGAAAACAACTTAACAACAATAAAAATTAAAAGTTGATCAGCAGAGCGAAGGTTAGGAAATATTAATGGAGAAATTTAGTAAATAGTTTTTGAAATTTTGTTACTTCCACAAATTTTAGTTTTCTAAATTTTGGAAAGTTTTTTAAATTTTGTTCCGATGTTAAAAAGTTTTTTGAAATTTTGTAGAATTTATTTGGTAACTTAGTACGTTGTTTAATCGTCTACCTTTTTTGGCGCCTGCTAAGAAGGCCTCGCCAATAACACAATCTCGGTGTCTACTAAACGATAATTCTTAATCTTCTTGCTGGATCTGACCTTCGAACCAGCGACAGCAAAAATATAGTCTAGCTAAATCACAGCTCAGACTACTACAATATCTTCTTTATTAAGAAATATGCTCCAATCCACTTAGGAGCCCGAATAGTATAAATCAAAGCAACAGGTTAAAGCTCAATAGCTTAATTCTTCACAATCACGTAGACAACCAAAGACTTGCGTTCAAAAACTATGACTTCACACAGTTAACAATTTTCCAATTTTAAGTTACCACAACGAAACATCGAATTTTATAATAATACTGCTTTTCAGCGAATCGTATTTATACCATTCAGTAAGATTACTCGAATGTTCTGACATTCTCCAAAGCAAACAACTATTACGTCATAATCAAAACAGGTCAATCGGATAGTTCTGGAAATTACTTTAAATTTCGTGAAAAATAAGCGGTGTTGCCATTTTTTCTTGTAAATAAAAATAAATTATTCAAATTGCTCATAAAACTGTTATTTCTTCGGCTATTTGAGCCGGACCAAAGCGAAATCAAAGATATTTTTTATGAGATTGTGAATCTACATAATTTGGGCGATTTTTAGGAACGGAACAATTAAAGAACCTCAAAGCTTTTTAAATAAAGATGCTTCCTTATAAAAGTAACTGTCAATCATGACTCAAAATAGAAAAATAAAAAACAAAGAAGAAAAGGAACTATTACAGCTTAGTATGATGGGCAGTATAGTAAAATAACGTAACGAATTACATAAAAGAAAAAACACAATCATTGCAATGAGAACAAGTAAAAACATTTTGTGAGAACAAAAAACAAAATAAATTTTTAACTTGTAGATTTAACAAATGCTTTCAAAGACTTTTTTAATGGAAGCCAATGCCTACCATGATATCAGCATCTATGTGATTCCATATTTTAAACCTTTGACAAGAAAGAAGATTTTTACTAAAATTTTTTATTGATGTGAGTATTAAATAAGAAAGCAGTTTTGTCCATATAGTATTGTGGTAACGGATTTCAATTAATTCACTTCTCATGAAGCATAAAACTTTTGAGGCAGTTTGCTGTAATATAGTTGGAATATATATTTTGCTAATTGCAATAAATACACAATATGTCTTTCACTTGTAAAAGATTTAGAGCTTTGTAAAGAATCGAAATCGGGGTTAATTTATTACCAAATAAAACTATTTTTCAAAATGTGTTTAAAAATTGTAAGAGCTCCAAAAGATATTTTCTCCGTTGCAGAGTCGGCCCAGAATATTTTCTGTTTGCGAGTATTACGGCCCGTTTCCATTACGAGCGTGGGTAAGATTATTATTCTTTGTTTGGTTTATTGATTTTTTTATGCTTAAGCCTTAAGAAAGGTAAAAAAATCAATAAACAAACAAAGAATACTCCACTCACCGCTGGTAGTGGAAACGAGCCTTTAGCCCGACTTTTTCTTTTATAATCTTCCCGCTGCTGTAACAAAAAACTAAACATAAAAGAAGTTTTAACTCATTGATCATTCTCTTAAATCAATATTTTCACGTTCTTTTACGACTTGCTTTATTCACAGAAAATTTTAAAGAGCAAGATTGATTTTTATGCACTATTTTTATTGTATATTCAAAATAATAAGTAAGTTTATATCTGAGATATGCCTAATCTAAGCCAGTGGCTTTCCACCTTTTTACACCAGCGGACCGGTTTTAAAAGTGTTCACCGACTGGCAGCAAAGATCGTATAGTAAATAAAACTAATGTTTGAATTCTTTTTGTAAACCAAAATTGTTGTTGCGAAACTTATTGCAAGATTTTGGCATAGATTATGTATTTAAATCGAAAATATACAACAAAGTGGGAATCAAATCAACTCAAAAAACAAAATCTCAATCTATTTAAAATCAATGTTAATGGCAAATTTGCTGCTGTTTCGCTGCCAATTTGCGAGACAAGCGAAGCATCAAAAAAGGTTTATAAACATGTAGTTCTGTTTGTTGTACTTTAATTGAAAGTGACGAGAAAGCTTGGAAGGTTTCATAGCGTTATTTAAGAGAGTTTGAAAACACATCAAACGGCAGCGTGGTTGAGTGGTTAAAGATTACCCGACAGTTGAATACTGAGCGCCAGTCTGGTGTTACCCAGTGGACGAATTACAGATGGAACACGGAGTACTGTGAGAATACATCCAGACTTCGTATTTTCTACCTATGACCAGCACCAAGCCTGTTGGAATGGGCTTGCTTCGATCAGCTTGGATTAACCCCATTCTCCTCAACGGACGGGCTTCTGAAGCCCGGCCTTTGCAATAACCTTTGTAATTGCTTTATTTTTTAGATAAAATTCTGGAATTTTTTGACTTTTCCTAATTTGAATTGCTGAATAAGATGGTATTATTTTTAGGTGCCCCCAAACAAGAGTTAACGGATAAATTTTTCAGCAAATTTGTAAATTTTTGCTTGTTTTCACAAGCAGAACGTAGGATTTTAATTTCATGCTTTTATAAAGTGACATGAATTTTATTTATTTATTGGTTTTGCGTGACGAAGCGAATTACGTCGTGTGCCAGACATAAATATGCCTGAGGCGATGCAGAATTTATTTCATGTAAATCGTATTTTCTTTTTTTTGAGCTTTCGGCGATTGCTTAGAAACACTTTACTCATATACATTCTATTGCAGAAAACAATTGTTTTTGGACTAAAACAAAAGTTGCCTAAATATAACAATCGAGCGGACAAACTTCAATCTTTCCACTAAGCATTTTTTATAAAACTTTCCTATAACTATTTATTCGCGTGGAAAAAAATTGAATTAACTGCTGTTCATGTTAGCTCTTATGCTGACGCCTTCAGACAAGTAAACAACACCTGACTTTTTATAATTACATTTCACATTACATTTGAAGTAACAGGCCGTTTTTATGTTAAAATTTTCCTTACAATGAAAAATCCGGCGCATTTTTTATGTATAAGTTTACTTGTTTCAAAAAGTTTTCTTAAAAGTTTATAGGTTTTGGACGTAGGTTTTGCAAACATAAAACATAGAATAAAAACAAGACGTTTGATACGATTGAATTTCAATAAAACAGGGGTTTTCAACTTGTATAAACTCATGACGATTCTTAAGTTTTAGATTTACACAAATGATTTCTTACCTCCAAAAAAACTTTCAAGCCAAATTTAAAAAACGTTCCTAACTTTTTACAAACTGTTTGATAAATTTATTTCGAAAGTTAAATAAAGAACAAAAAAGCTTCACTCTGGAAAATTAAAAAGAATTTTTTATGTAGACGTCAGGTGAAGACCATTTTTGGTCTTCGTTTGCCTTTTGCAATACGTTTTATGTTTGAACTCAAAATGTCATTTTTAAAAACGTTTGACATGACTCCTGGTCTACAGTAATATGATTATCTTATTATATTCCGTAGTATTTGTAGTTTTAAAATGACCCACTAATTGGAAATTTCTGAATAAAATCAACTAAGATTCTTGCTTACGGATGATCTGGACTGTTCACAAGGGTTCTTCCACGTAAAACCAGATAAAGCTCCGGGCCCTAATTTTATGCCACAGAGCTTATAATTCATGTTGAAGCTGCTTTGAAGTTCGGAATACATAACTTTTTCTTTTCCTGCTGCGTCAATTCCAATTTCGAAATCTCCGGAAGAACGCTTGTAGTCGCGATTCAAAAGACAAAGAGGACTGTAGAAGACCCAAAAAGTTATTGACAAATTTATCAACTTTATTGTAAAGTTGAGTCCTTAAGTTAAGTTGGCGCTTACCTACGTCCAAAACGAGCCAATTTATGGTTTTAATGCAAAAAGTCAACCGTGGATCAAGTCGTTTTGATAATACAAATCATTGACAATTTTCTCAAGACTAAGAAGAAGGCCAGTGCTATTTGTCAATCTGACAGTTGCATATGACACTGTTATTTCATACAAATTTAGCTTTAACTGCAAGCTGCTGAGATTTCTGTTATATAGGAACATGGTTTAAATGATTATGAAACTAGTTCGCAACAAAAGTTTCACTCAACGGCGACAGTAACAAAATAGTTTCGGATGTTAGAGAAGTAGTGTTCCTCCGAAATCAATGACGAGTGATCCTTTTTTAACATCTAGACCAGAGGTTCTCAACGGTGGATCACAGCCAGTTTTTTAGTAAGCCACATAGAGATGGTGTGAAAAAGTGTTGATATCATAAGTTCGGAGGCTGCTTTTTGTTAACAAAAAACGAGCTGGTGAAATTGGGTGTGGAATGAGAGCAAAGACTTTTTATTAAAGATCACTATTTTTTAGGAGCGGAAATCAAAAAATCCGAGACATATTTAAAGTGGAAACTTTTTTTAGTCTTCACCTATAATTTGGAAACAATTTCGTGAAATTAGTTGCGGAATAAAAGTGAAGATTAGATACTCGTATATTGGGCCACTACAATTACGTTTCAAGTTTTTTGGGCCACGGTATTAAAAAGGTTGAGAACCCCTGTTCTAAACTATCACAAAATTAAGGCTAATTGGATGCAATTTGATTGTGATAAAAATCGTTCTTTGTATTTGGTGAATTGCTTTGTGTCTCATTCTGATTTTCGGGAGATTGAGGCTCAGCTTTAATTTATTTTATTTATTTTTATTTCGCTTTGTTCGTCCGCCAATGTTGCCCGCTGGGAATGTATATACATCTTGCTCACTGAGAGACATGGAGAAAGTCACTGAGAGAGACCGGCACACAAACCTGAGATAGAGACTGCGAGAAACGCAGAAAACATTTAAAGATCGGGCAAAATTCCACATTATTAGGGTTAAATGTAAAAACTCCGAAAAAATTGTTTCTGAGAAAAGGATCCATAAGCATAAAATTTTTTTGACAGAGAGCTTTACAACTCCCTGCTGGTTGTTTTTTAAAGGCTCCAACAACAACAATTTATTTGCTTACTTCACCAGTAAAATTGATTATATACAGTAAAATATTAGGCATATGAAAACAAACACTTAACTTTTATGCTAGTAGACATACACATTGTATGCAGATAAATACGATTTATGAAGTAAACTGGACAGTGAAAGACCAATTAATGGTCATCAGGTCAAGAATTGTCCATGGTCTATTATAATATTCATTACTGGTAGTATTATTCAATAAAAAAAAAAAAGAACAAAAATCGGAAGATACTAGTTATTTTGCAATATACACAAGTGACTCATATCAAAACAAGAAAAGTACACACAAAAAAAAAAGAAAAAAAAAAAAATACGAGAATATATTTTCAGGGTAATAACTTGCATTGTAAACATAAACTCACACATAAAAAAAATACAACAACATAGTTTTGATCAGGGAATACGATTAATATTTATTTATCAACATCAATTTTATACGTCTATTAAATGAATACTTGGATAATAATTTAATATTAATTGGAATTTTATTCCATATATTTATTCTATTATAAGAGAAAGAAGTTAGCCCACGATGCGTCTTCATTCGTTAAAGATATAAATTTTTATTGGAAATAGATCTTGTAATATGATGGTGTTGCAAGCTTAAATATTTAAAGTAGTTATCAAATACACTTGGAAGTCTTTTATGATAAAAAGAATGCATAAACTTTGCCATTTCAAGTTCATATATATCTTGAATTTGTAATATTTTTATTGATTTATACATGGAGATCATTTTTTTTATTTTTTTTTATTTTTTTATTTATTTATTTTTTTTTATCTCTATATTTTAACACAATCTTTTAAAAATTTAAAGTACATTATGCGAATAATTTTATTTTGTATTATCTGTAGTTTTCTCATTATAGATTTTGTTTGGTTTCCCCAAGCAGTGATTCCATATTTAAGATATGGATATACAAAACTGTAGTAAAGGTGCATCAAAGTTTTCTTATCAATGTAGTGTCTAATTCTGCATAGAATTCCAGCTGCTTTTGAAAGCTTATTTGCAATGTAATTATAGTGTTTCCTCCAGGATAATTCTTCATCAATTATTATCCCTAAGTATTTTGTGTAGTTTGAAAAAGGTATATCATGACCACCAACTGTAAAAGAAAAGTTGTTTGTATTGTTTTTTTGTCGCTTAGGATAAACTACAAAATAAGTGGTTTTGTTGTAGTTTAGAGACAAACGATTGTATTTCATCCATTCATCAACAATCTTCAATTCTTTATTTACAAGTTCCTGTAGTTTTGTTATGTTTCTATCTTTAAGTATTAGTACTGTATCATCAGCAAATAAATTTACTTGAAATTTGGTTTGAATTGGTAGATTATTAATATAAATAGAAAATAACAAGGGTCCAAGTGTTGAGCCCTGTGGAACACCACATACCACTGTGCTTAATTGAGATTTAGTTTTATTACATTCAGTATACTGCTTTCTATTGTATAAGTAGTTACCAAGAAGCTTATGCATTTTTCCTCTTATGCCATATGATGCACGTTTATCTAAAAAAATTTTATGATTTACTGTATCAAAGGCTTTTGACAAGTCTAAAAATATACAGCAAGTATGATATCCTTCATCTTGATTTTTTTGTAATGTATTGATTAAGTCTGTTAAAGCCATTTCTGTGAAAAAACCTGGACGAAATCCAAATTGTTGTTTAGTGATAACATTATTTAATGAAAAGAATTTTTCAAGTCGAGAATATAACAACTTTTCAAAGATCTTAGATACAGCAGAAAGTATAGAAATTGGTCTGTAGTTACTAGCAATGTCCTTTCTACCACTTTTATGAATTGGAGTTACTTTGACATGTTTTAATACCGATGGATATGTTTCATTATTGTAGCAGTTGTTAAATATATTACTTAAATATGGTGCTATAATTGGTCGTATCAATCGATAGAATTTATTTGGTATATATTCTGGTCCACTTGCTTTAGCAATATTAAGCTGACAAATCTGTGTAAGGACTTCTTCTGGTGTAATTGTTTCATAAAAAAAAGATTTATTTACACTTGGGGTTTTAAACTTTGTTGATGCTTTGGCTATTTTTGCATCCATTCTCAAGCCTAAATTTGTGAAATAGTCATTAAGTAGGTTACTTATGGCTTCCTTTTCTGTAATACTGCAGTTGTTTGTGTCAATTATGGTCACTCTAACTTTTTTACATAATTCTTTAAAGAATCTAGTTGAGTTTTCCGACTTTTTTATTAGATAAATACAAAGTTTGTAGGTTTCTTTTTAATAATTGTAATAGTAATTTTTAGTAACTTAGTAACCACAACAAATCTGGTTTGTCGTGCTTAGATTCTAGCACGGAACGTATGATTTCAACTGTTGTTTTTTAAAGTATCTAAACATGGCAACAGTTGAGTAATCTGCTCTGTGCTAGAATCTAAGCACAACAAGCCAGATTCGTTGCAGATCATGTCATTATTCAAGGGTGGGAAAAGTCTCTCGTTTCAGTTTGAAAAACTTTGTTGCAAAAATAACTTCCAGTTTTCTAAAACTAAAACGAATCGTGTATTTGCTTGACCTCGGAAAAGTTGCTCGACCTCAGCATGACAAATTTTAATGTTGTAAAAATAACTTGTTTCCTCAAAGTGCAACGAGTCATGCCAGTTGGTTTCAGAACATTTTATTTTTAGTTCAGTATCAAGAATTTCGATATTGTAAAATAACTTTTTGAAAAAAACAAAAAAGAAATCGTGTCATTGCCACTACATAAAAAAAGAACGTTGACATCGGCGTCTGCAATAGTGCATACATCAGAAATGAAAAAAAATATTTCAAAAGGCGACTTTTGTACGCTAATAAGGTTTTAATTATTATTTAATTTTTAGCCTACAGTGAAAATTATTGCCATTGCGTACACAATACCTAAAAGTTTTTGCTTTTTGGGTCCAGGGCTTGCAAAGCGCCTCCTTACTCCGGGATGTGTCCAGAGAACCGGAGCTGGCGCTTGTCCATTGCGAAAGGTCATCATATACATGTAGGTCCGAAATTTGTGTTGTTTTCTACAGTCAATTATTCAAATACAATTTCATGATTGCGGCAAAGCTTCTCTTGTCGAAGCTTTTTTGAAACAGCTTGAACAAAAACAGACGTGTTGTTGAAAAAGTCTTTAAATTTTCATGGCCTTTTATGCTTTGAAAATCTTTGAAAAACTGAGTTGCGGTTTGTATAAGCTCCAAGTTTACTTTACATGTTCATTTTATTAACTTGTTTTTTACCAATGTAACCATGTGGGAGCATGATATAAGTTTTTTGTATATCTTTAAAGAAGATTGCATTTTTCTGTTTTCTTTCATCTTTTTGTATAATCATTTAATGAACGAGGAAAAAAGAATTTTAAAGCCACTGTAGTTTTTTCTATTTTCTTTTTGCTTTTGGCAGAAAAAAAGATAAAAAAGTAATTTAATGAATTTGCAAAGTTGGCTAAATTTCATTTAAACTATACACTTCTAATGAGACTCTTTACTAAAAAATTGAAGTTCTTTAAAGTTTAGATCAGAGGTTCTCAGTTTTTTTAACATCATGGCCCGAAATTTTGAAATGCATTTGTTGCGGCCCAGTACGTCTAGTTTTCAATTTCATTCCGCAACTATTTTTACCAAATTATAGTTGAAAACCATAAAAAAGTTTTCACTTTCATTCTGCACCCAATTTCATCAAATCATTTCTCGACAACGAAAAACAGCTCCCAAACATATGATTTCAACACTTTTTTACACGATCTCTGAGTGGCCCATCTGAATAACTTGCTATGGACCACCAGTAGGTCATCGCCCACCGGTTGAGAACCCCTGGTTTAGATATTATTTGTAATAGTTCAATGTTTTTGACTTGAAGATTTAGTTGTATAGTGCACTTATTTTAACTGTTTATAAATGATGTTTCTACGTATATGAAAACATTGGAGGTTTCGATCAATTGTTGTTGAATTTAGATGCAAAGTAAAAGCCTAGAGTGGTTCTCAACTAGTGGGCCACACAGAGATGGTGTGAAAAAGTATTGAAATCATGTAGGGAGGCTGGTTTTTGTTGACAAGAACACATTGATAAAATTGGGTGGGAAATAAAAGTGAAGACTAGACATTTTGAGCCATAACACTTGCGTTTTAAGTTTTTTGGGCCATGGTGTTAAAAAGGTTAAGAACCCCTGATCTATACGTATAATCCGCTTTCTACAATTTCCAGATTAGGAAAAATGTGAGCTAAAAGTTTATAATTCACTATTGTGTTTAATTCCGACTTATCTTGAGGTAAAACTAGACAAATCACTCAAATTTTGTTACCACCATTTGGCATTGCACAAAAAATTTTTTCGTATGTCCCGCTGCTGCGTTAAGTTCCGGCCTTAGGGCGGGTGCTGGTGCCAAAACATCTGATTCAGATCTCTTATTTTTAGTATATTCAACATCCGAGTTCTGAAATCTCGTTTGTTCTCGCAGCGCACATATTTGGTTTATACACTGTATAGTGTCTTGAATGACGCTTTGCGCGTAGTCAATGGATGCCTCCGTCCCTCTCCAACGGACCACTTACCAGTTTTTTCAAACATCCAGTCATCTAAGCTTGACAACTAGGAGCGACACTTCTTATGATTAAAGGTGGTACTCTAGACCTGTGGTTCGCTACTTTTTCGAACCTGCGGCACACTTCGAAAAATTTCAAAAATTTGCAGAACACCTGGACCGGGTAAAGAGTTAAATTTTGAATGCTTTCTGTCACCTGAAGTTTCATTTGGCTATCATAAAAAGCTTAAAAATTTCAATTTTAACTCCAAAAATAAAGAGATAACTTTTTTTCATCTGAAGTTTGCGCAAATTTGCGTAAATTGTGCGCAATCGAGCCTGATAGAAAATGATCCAAAAAAGATATCAATTTATTTGTAGAGAGTTTCTATGTTCAGTAAATAAAACTTTATATGAAGAAAAACGTTTGAAATTTAGTAAAAAACGAAAAATGATCTGGACATTACCCAATGAGATTTACTGTACAATAAATTTTTTAAATTTTTGGTAGATACTTCAAAGAAATATAACTTTTTCTCTATGTCAAAAAGTCTATATGCCGTTTTTTCGCAGCACTGCTATAGATCCTGACTATGGTTTATTCATCGGTTATCAAATGCCCGCCGATAAACACGAAGGTCTAAACCAGTGTTTCTCAACCAATGTGTCGCGAGAGATTTTCAAGTGTGCCACAAAACTTTGTAAAAAACATTAGTTCATTGTTTCGCGGCCTTTTTTTTTGAAAGAACTCCTTTTTAAGGACAAAAATCAAGAAATTTGAGACAGGCTCAAAGTGAAGATCTTTTTTTTAGGGAACACTACTTTTTGGCGACGAAAATTAAGAAAATTCGAAACAGATTGAAAGTAAAGACGTTTTTTTTAAAGAACACTAGGAATGAAATCAAGAAATCTGGTCCAAGTGTGCCGCGAATTTCAAAAAAGTCATAAAATGTGCTGCAAACAGAAAAAGGTTGAGAACCACTGGTCTAAATGCTTGTTGTGCATGCTGCGCAAAAACTTGTTCAATCTTCCCGAATTAGGCATCCGTTCTGCCCAGTACATGTATCAAAGATCGAACACAGAGTACTGTGAGAGTACATCCCCGCCTCGTTCGAAATAGCGTGCCCAGAATAGTTTCAGTTGTGCTTAAACGCCTGCGGACAGGCTCGGGACGACTGGTCGTAGCCGAGTAGCCTCAGCCAACTAACCAGTCGGCTGCGTCTAATTGGTTTGCAGTTAGTTGGCCCATTCTGCCTGTGGACTTAGTTGCACGTTTTCATTTCTGCATAGAAAAATGGGGTCACGTTCCTTTCTCTCATCACAAATGCGATGCCATTACACAAACCGGTGCACAAGTTGCACAAACAAGTTTACAGCTTATTTTTACTTAAAAAAATGCTGTTGTTAATTCAAAATGAAGTAGTGGTAATTTTTAGTAGGATTAGAGCATAATTATATTAGCTTTTTAAAAAAAAAAACTTTTTTATTATTTGTGATTAAGTGCTTTAAATATGACTACATTGCTATTGCAAAACGTGAGAAAACAATTGACATCATAGACGTTCATATTTTATATTGCAGCTGCTTTTCAGGCGTATTATTGAATAGATTGGTAACCAACAATTTGATAGCAAATTTTAGACATAATGTGTCAAAACAGTTATATACTGCTGAAAAAACTGTGGATAAGTTTTTCCGAGACCTAAATGATAAAATTGAAATTAAAGAATAAGAATTCATTGATAGTGAAGAAAATTCTCCATTGATATTGTTGCGGTGGCGGTAAAATACATTGCAAAAAAAAACGAAATGATGTGCACATAAACGATGATATATAAAAGATAAATATTTGTTGGTTTTACAATATTTGTTTGTCGATATTTTAACGCTGCTAAATATCAAAAAAAAGCCTATTTAAAATTTCATGTAAAAAAAAGATCCATTTTCATTTTTTTATCTTTTTTAAAAAAAAGCAGCAATAACTTTTAGTAAATACAAAACCATGTGGACAAAACATGTGAACAAGTAATTAAAACTGGTCTCAAAAAATTTTCATACTTCGCCCATTCAAACAATCAAGCAAGCTTCACTTAGCTTTTTCATTATTTGTAATTGTCGTGCCGTTGACGCCACTCTTTACGTACAGTTTTTAGTTAAGTTTACGACTGTTACAACAGCAAATCCGTTAAAATCGCATTTCACGCTAGTTAAATGAGTGTCTAAACGTAAAATTTAAAATGACCTTGCTAAATAGCAATTTTGCATACTTTATCAAATAAATTTTCAATACTTTTTTGCTCTAACAAAAGATAAATAAATGATCTGTCCTCTGCTAAATTTCAGAAAGACAATTTAGGAAGAGAGTATACTTTTTTTAACCATATTACTATCACATACAACAATACACATAAAGAAACCATAAACGTTTTCGACTTACATTAGCCCTCTTCAGATGAAATAAAATGTTTAGTAGTATTGTCAGGTAATTTAAAGATAGAATTCAATGACCTAATTACGTAATCTATCATACGAGATTTTCAGAAAAAAATTGTTGAGAATTGATTTTAAAAAAATCAAGCGCAAAGCAAACACAAAACAACAACCGTAAAGGCCCATTTCCACTACGAGCGTGGAAAAGAGCATTCTTTGTTTGTTCTATTGATTTTTTTTTGCGCTCGCTTCAATTTTAACCGCTCGCTTCAATCGAAGATCAATAAAAGAAACAAAGAATGCTCTTTTCCACGCTCGTAGTGGAAACGGGCCTTAAAGGGAATGCACCAAGTAAAATCCAAATAGCAAAATTAACAGTTTAAAATATATTTAACAAAAACATGATCCATTTGCAAATAATTGTCGATTAAGTCCAGGGTTATGATTTTTGATTAGTAAAGCTTTGTAAATTTTAGCTTCAAACTTAGAATTACAATTTTTAATTATCTTAAACAAATTTATGTTGAATTTGGAATCAGCACAAATATTGCAAGACATAACATGATCTTTAATGGAGCTTTCAGTTTTCAAATGAAAGCCCAAGTGTTCACTTACCCTAATGCTCAAATGACGGGTTGACATACCTATGTAAGTCAATGGGTTGACATACCCATGTAATATGGTTAAAAAAGTATACTCTCTCCCTAAATTGTATTTACAATTTTTTTTTGCTCAAAGAATGCAATAAAAGCTATTTCCGGGTGCTGATTCCGAATCTGTATTCCTTTTTTGCCCATTATATCAGGTTTTAGAGATAAATGCTACACCTGATGTGCCGTTTCTGGTAAATCATTGTAAAATTTTGCAAGGTGTCAGAGCACACTTTACTCAAAAAATTTCAACGTTTCCATTAAATTATTACAAATCTTTGCACCCTAATGATCAAAAACAAACGAAGCTTGTTGAAATATGACAACATTTGAGATACAGTCAGTAAAATAACATTTATCAACAGCACAACAGTATAGGCGGATTGGTATCTATATCATGGAAAATGCGCGTCTTCTCAATTTTCTTGTCTGTTTAGCGATCCTCTCTTTTCAGACATCAGCAGTAGTCAGCAATCATACTGACATTCCACTGGCCCTGATAGCGTTCTTTTATTACTGTTATCTCCTGGCGAAAGTGTGCACTTTGCTCCCACAGTTATTCTGGAAAGTAATCGAGGTTGGAGTGCGAAAAGTGCATTTTGACACTCATCGTACACCCGAGTTTCTGAAAAGCTTCAAGCATGTCAGTAACAAGCGGTTCGTAATTGGAGGCTCTGTTGCTTCCAAGGAACTGCTGGATAACAGCTTTTAATCCTTTTCATCCATGCCATTCCATTATAGAAAAACATTTCTCAAATTTGCATCCTTTAACAGTGCTCTGATTTGAGGTTCAGTGAAAATACCTGCTTGCAGCTTAGCATTGCATAAATCCAAAAACTTTCCTTGAAGGTGCAGGATGACCCAAAAAAACAGAACCCATACATTCCTCTTTTAGGTTTTCTCAAATTTTTTGCTGTATTTATTACCTTTAGTTCATCAATGTTTAAATTAATGGCACTAAATACAACAAAAAATTTGAGAAATCTGAAAAGAGAGATAAGTTTGAGTGAGTGACAATTTTGCATAACGTCTGCAAGTTTGCCTCCAATACTGTTGTGCCCATTTGGAGCATATTTTAAACAGTACATAACTTTAATGCAAAGCAACGAAAATAACTGAAACTTTGTGGAATGATGGTACAAAGATTAATATTTAAGTTGACCAAGTTTCTTGAAATTCTATTGCTGTTGATAAGATTTAATAAAATTTGTATGGGTTCTGTTTTTTTGGGTCACCCTGTATTTAAACCTTCTCCGTCTTTGTCCATAGTTTTCACTAAGTTTTTCATGCCCCTAACTTGATATACAAAGGTGGTAAAAAACTTTAGCTGGAGCAACAAGAGGATGTGCCTTCACGTTTTTAGATCCTGGCCGAAACTCATCTCTAGGTGGCCATAGTTTTCGAGTAAAGTGGGAAGCATTTGCCCTGTTGTCCCAAAGACAAATGAAACAGAAAAATTTAGTGTAGCCACTTTGAAGTTCAAGTATAAGAGGTGCAACTTTCAAATCAGCATATATCATCTAATTATGCTCATAGTATTTTATCAGTTTCAAAAGAATTTTAATGTTTTTATATGTTTTGGACATTTCAGTAGAATATGCAACAGGTGTAGATGACACAGATGGCCCATTGTACAACAACGTAGCTTTCATGCTTGTCTTTGATAAGTACATGAACAGTCTCCAATCTTCTGTTTGATATGACATCCCAAATGCTTCAATCAAGCCTAGCACATCTGTACAATAAACCAGAGTATCTTCTTTACGAAAAATTTTGTAAATTTGTACTCTTTGTGACGGTACCATGCAAAAATTGTATTCTTTTCAAGAAGATTTTTTTCTTTAATTTGGACCCTAAAATCTGTGCAGCTTTTTCTGAAAGATTTAACTCTTTTTTGAGATCATTCAGCTGAGCTTGTGAAAACAGTTTTGGAGAGCCGTTGTTTATTTCTTTTTGATAGTACTCTCCGTCACTTGCAATTCTTTCAGATTTGGATTCTGAAGAGCTTTGCATCTCTACTGCAGGATTCGGTACAGGGATTTTATCGTAGTATAACCAGTGTTTTTTAAACTATGTGTCGCGGCACACTATTGTGCCGTAAGAGATTTCTAAATATGCCGAGAAACTTTTTAACATACATTAATCTATGTTCCGCAACAGCAACGTAAGCAAACTCTATAACTGAGGAAAAGTATGTTTCTCTATGGGCTGCGACAAAAAAAACTTAAAAATTTTAGATGTAATTCTCATTACATAAATTTTTAGTGATCAGTTGTCTTCCTGGCTCGTTCCGGTACACCAGGCATTTCAAACTCGCGGCCCACAAAGTCTTTCAACGAATTTTTGGATCAGGTGCTCAATACGAAATTAAATTAATCATAAATTTATAACTATATATGAATAATTAAAGTGACAAAGTTTATTAGCATGAACTTGATTTTTTAACCAAAATTAACCAACCAATTAAGTGAAAATTTTTTCTTTGGTCCTCACCTTGATTTCAACGTAAAATTTAAAAGAGTAACCTGGATCAGCCAAACAATTCAAGTGAAGACTTTTTCTTATTGACCTTCAATTTCTTTTAAAACCAGATTACGGCCAGCGGTAAAATTTCAGGCTAAAATTTTACTGATGGGGCTCACATAGCTGCGCGACTTTGATATGTCTGTCGTACACGATATGCAGAACCTAGATATTTTATTTGAAAACAAACAGTATAAAATCTAGCGAAGAATAATAAAAGAAAGTTTTGACTTTATTTATAGAAAGTTAAATAAAAATTCGAGGCCTTTACGTAAATCACTATAATGCATCAGGTAAAGGAAAACGTGGAAAACTCAGTGCAGACCAAAAAAGATCTACACTGTGGTCCAAGTGTGCCGCAAAATTTGGAAAGGTAGCAAAGTGTGCCGAAAGCGCAAAAAGTTTGGCAACCACTGTAGTATGGCACAGGTCTAATAGCTGACTTTAAATTAGAATACTTGATTTTGGATTTATTTCTTTTGTTAAATATCTTAGTGCTCACCAAACAAAAATAGCCTAACAGTCAATGGGATGACTTTCTTGCTCCCTATATACTATCGAAACACCAAAAGGAAGGCTCTAGAGTTTTATATTGTACTATATACAGTACGTAGCTTTGCTACACATGATATGTATGCAGCATGCGGGCCAAAGCCTTATGTAAGATATGTATGCAGTATCCTGGTCACCAAGTTTAATCCCAAAATAGACGTGTAAGAGTTTCTTTACATTCGTTGTTATGCTACATCTGTCATCTGCAATTGTGAACGCTGTGCAAATATAACAGAAAGAATTTGGTGAGCTAGTGCATTTTCTACCTGTTTAGGTAACCAAGAATATTTACAAATGTAAACACACATTTGTTTGAAAGTAATTGATTATTCAAAGTTTCCATCTTAAAAACTGATTATTTTGCTTTCCAAAACTAAGCATTTTTATTGGCAACCTATTTACCACAGCTGGTTAAAAGATATTTTAGTGAATGGAAACATGTTTACCACTATCTGTTAAAGGATTAATATTCAGAGATAATGTTTTGAGATAAATAGCCAATGTGATAACAAATTATGTCGAATTTTGTTTTAAAAATGATACCATTACAGCAACAAAGTAGTAGGTAAAAGCAAAGCAAAAAATAGGTTTTTTTGACCATAACTTTAAAACCTGATGTAAATGTATATGCAAATATAGATGACAGTTTTTGAAATCAGCGCACCAAAATTAGGTAGAAAACGTTGACATTTAACAGAAAAAAATTTTCATGCAGACCAGTGTAATTAATAAATACATGTATATAAATATGGTGTTCAAACTATTGCATACAAAAATTTTATTACAAGAACTCCGTTTGCTTCATTTAGGAAAAAATACGTGGGATCAAAGTAATACGAATTTTGGGGGAAAAGTTTCAATCCAAGTTAACGTGGACTATAATCCGAAATAATCATTAATATTAAAGTAAAGACCAAAAAATTTTAGCACTGCAATTCTGAGAGTTGCAGCCAAGGAGATACTTTCAAAAAAGTTTGGCTTTCATCGTGTAAAATCTTGGGCAGTGGGCATCCGTGATGCAATCCTAGCACAAAAAAACAAAAATTGTGTACTAAAGTTGACTTATCTTTTATTAATGGCACAAGCTTTTGTGGTCTACTGCGCACTTCGTCAGGTGCAATGGAATAAAAATAATAATGAAAACAAAACAAAATTTATACCAATGGCATTAAACGTATTAAAGAGAAATGTGTCACGTAATGAAATACAAAAATATAGGTTAGAAAAGACTGAAGTTGGGAGAATATCCCAGTACGGTAATTTACAATATTTCAAACAAGAAACAAATGTAAAAAAATGGCATGCCAACATAAAACAGTGCGAAATAAAGAAAAAATATAAATCATAAATTACCCTCACGTTTATGAAAATAAACATTACATATAATGAGACATGACCGAATAATCTCTATTTAAATCTAAGTTGACGCAATTCGAATTTGAAAATAATTTTTTGTTCTTTTACTTCCCGTTGTTGTTTTGTGACTTTTACTTTTTTGATCGTTTGACTTTTTTGATGTGATGATGATAAGATTGAACCTTTGACTTTTTTAATTACAGCTAATCTGATATTTTCCAAAGTGTAGTCCGGTTTATTGAAATGTTTGGCTATAGGTTTGTTTCTATTGTGTTTGATGCCTCTTCTGCGTCCATTCATATATTGTCTGATTGAATTGCTGTTTTCTCCAATATAGATTGCTTTTGAGAAGAGATTACATGAAATTGCATAGATAACGTTGAATGAGTTACAGTTAAAATTTCCAGAAATGTTTATAGAGACTCCATTGGAACTAGTTATTGTAGAATTAGTATTTATGTTGGGACAGAGATGGCTTTTTGGGAGATTTGCAGGAAAAGGTGCTCGTGATGAAAATTTTATTTGGTAAACAGGCAGATGTAAGTAAAAGTTTGAGGTTAGGAGGTTGACGATATGATTTAAGTGGGGGAGCAGGGAAGATTTTGTTAAGATAGGAGCCTTTGTTTAGTGAAGGTTGCAGATTTTTGGCGATTTTGTTGATTAATCTAAGATAAGAGTGGTAAGTAAGGACTAGGGGTATGCGATCGGATCCTGATTTAGTTTGGTAGTTGAGAAGAGCTTCTCGCGGTATAGAGACCGCCTTAGTTATTTAATTCTTGAACTCTTTTGTTCGTTTTTATTCTTCTCTTTAAAGGGCTTCTTCTTTTTAAAAAAGACACTTTAAGGCACTTTCCCTTGCTTGGTGGTCTTGGCAAGCAGTTTAAATTTCAGTCATATCTCTATAAAACTAAAAAACCAAAAATATAAAATTTAAACCGGACTGTAATATCTTGACTCTCCGGAAACAGATCGGGGTAATTGCTTGCCCTATGTGTTGGCGCCTTAATCGCTTTCCTGCAAGTCAGGAGGATGAATATAGAGATAATATGAAAATGAAAAATGAGAGCCAATCAGCCAGTGTAAAGTGTGGTACTACTAGCTGGTCTACATTGGTGCAACGGATCTCTTGTAAGAGGATAAGAAGAGCCTTGTGTCTGGTAACCAATTGGCTGATAACGTAGAGCTTATTTGCGCTTAGGTCTTCAATATTTAAATGCAGTATTTTGGGCAGAAATGGCCCGTATCTAACATTTGTGAACTTATCCAGTTTCAGTCGCTCCGGAGCCAAGGTTTTTCCTTTTATCACCCGGGAAGCACCCGAATTCATCATCTTTTGCCTGGTTACTGGGACTCACCACGTGGAAACTGATGATATTAGTCCCAGTAATAAGTACCAGATATAAGACCCAAAAAAACTTATCTACACTCTGTTAAGAACGAAAATTCTAAAATAAATTACTCTGATAAAAATTTGTAAAAGAACAAAATCACCCGATCGAGAGATCGAAAAGAAAGAAAACAATTATTGCCATTGGTCTGATTACATTAAACAGAAGCTGAGCGAGGGTTCTAAACTCAACAGAAACGGTAAATATCAAAACAACAAATAACAAAGGTTAGACATGTAATAGTCTTTTCGCCAAGGCGGAGATTTTACAGGTTGCCTTCTGGACTGAACTTCACAGCTTGGCGCAATCGCGATAAGTCCGCATTGTCCGGCGCAAGATTTGAAGAGTGAAAAAGCCCATGGGCTGAAGGTTTTAGCTTTTGTGCAATTCAATTAAATATAAACGTTAAAATGTTTGATGACCAATAATAATAGATTCTTATATGCTTCTGACTAAAAATTGGGGAAAAGTTTATTTTACAGTTTTAAGTTTTTGTAAATAGTAACCACTAAAAAACTAATTATAACCAAAGAGAATAAGTAACTGAACGCCCACTGAGGTCGCGTAATGAAGAAAAAATTGTGATACTTTTCCGTTATCGCCCCACCATCAGCATATAGTGAACGAAAACTCAAGACTTTCGTGGTCTCTTCAAGAAATCACCGCAAGCGATTTTTTTTGGGTGAAACTAACCCGAATTATTCCTTTTAGCACCAGGGTGAAATAAAGAAGAAACCAAGAGAAATGTATTGAAAATAACAGGAAGCAATAGATGGTGGGGCAATAACAGGAAAGTACCAAAAATTGCTCCCAAAAAACATATAGCTTCATCTTAAACAGATTAGTTCAACTTAACTTTTTCTTTTCTAGTTAATTCAAAAAACAATAGATTTAGCTAAATTTTATATTACATCATTGTACTATAAGAAAAATTACTAAATTGATGAGAAATGAAATTTTTAATATTAATATTACTGAGTACTGGTTCTTATTACTTTGGATTTAACAAGACTTTGCAATAGTTCCCAGTTGCCTTTTGAAAATATTGCAAATGCAATTATTGTTTCCTGCCTTGCAATATTTTAAAATGGGAGGCTCAGGAATACCGATAATGCCCTTTGAAATTTGCATTACAGAAGAATTGGGTTAGATTTGTTTCTACAATCATATAAAGTCGACCAAATCAAAATCTAAAAAAATTTATAAAATAATGATTTGACAACAACAAAAAACAGTGAGTTAGTAAACGCGCAGAATCGAGAAAAAAAAAGCACTCTTTTGTTAGATAAGGTACTCACAATGAATGAAAAAAAAAAGGTCATTAAGCGAAAGCATGGGTGTTTAAATTAGCTGAAGATTTTTTGAAAGTATTAGTTCTTTTGGACAAAAATGGAGAGATGTGTTACTAAAATAAAGTATAGACCATTTTTCAGTCTTCACTAGTTTTCTGAAGGAGACTTAATAGTTTTAGTTTTAGGTAAATTCCGCTCCGGTCACGTACATTCCAAGGTTTAATCGAAAACTGTGGAGAAAAAACCATGACTCTAACCCGAACCTTTGACCTGAACCTACGGTGAAATTTACCAGTCACCAATAGTTTTTGAGTTTTTTGTCCTATTAAATTAAATTAACTTAAGTGAAAACCAAAAAAAAGGGTCTTTACGTTAAACCGGTGCCCCATTTCGGCGTCTCCATCTTACACTATAATTTTCCCATCTTATACTACAAGGCCATGATTTGGGCAATCGTCAATAAAATTCAGGCAAAAATGCATTGCCCCCTCAAATTTTTTGGGCTGGTACGACTATGTCTTTAACTATATTTCGAACATTTAACTTTCCATTTCAGACGATTCCATTGAGTTCTGAAACCTTAACTACAGTATTTTCTGTCCAACAAAAAAAGATCCCTTGGTTTTTAAGTTTGCTCCTCCCGTCAAAAAATTTTCCGGCACTCCTGCCTACAGCAAAATAAGCTGCATATGGTTATCAACTGTCACTGTGGCCGCAAGAAGACAGCAGAGAGATAAAAAAGATCGCAGTGAAGTAGGATCGCGTTTGTTTAATTGTAGTTTTAAATAAGACTTAGGTGCTTGATCACGAATTAGTCAGAAAAGTTTAGAAAAGATAGCGGTTTAGGTTTAATGTCAAAATATCAACGCATAAAAATTATTATTAAATATACTGATTTAAGTGTTATTTATTTACACTGTCAATGTAAACTAGCAGTGTGGCGCGGTTATGGAGAAGAAAAATTTTGAAATAAGAATGAAATGTATGGATTAACTGTAAACATTTGGGGATTTCAAATAATTCAGCGATCCTTAAGCAGAATTCTTATCCAATAAAAGCAATCATTTCTGATAGTGGCTGCAAAACTTAATTTTTTACCCCTATCTATGATTGTAACAATCAAGTGTAATTTCCAATTTCTATCGTGATAATTGATCCATTTGTCACCATTATTAAGCATTAGAATTTGTAAAAGTATTTTTGTTATGGTATCGGAAAAAATGCGATGTTTACTTACATGCTATCACTGCGATGAAAATTTTATTTTTTCTTATGCAGTGGGGTTCATTTAAGTGCAATCATTTTTCTATATTTATGCATTCATTACTTACAGTATTATTCATCTGTCTAACTGCAGCCATAAATTTTATGGTCCGTTGTAAATTTTGAGCATTTTCGAGCACAGCGTAAAAAGTGAAAGCTTACAATTTTTTTTCAATCCTCAATATTTAACTGATTTGATACTTTCTGTGTAATACGGAAAGTTAATATTTTGGTCGTTGATATTTTGTAGTTAATATTTTGACCGAATACCAGCTGATTATACATCTTATACTTATATACAAATTAGTAAGAATAGTTTAGAAAGAAAACGGATACATCTTATATTTTTTAGACGCAGGTATTTTTTAACGACGCGAAGCAACCTAAAACGAACCCAACTTCAGTTTGTTTGGCCTGTGCTTGAAGAGTTGGTTGGCGCATGGTTCAAACTAAACAAAAAAAAAAAGATTCCCTTTTTTTGGTTCGGCTTGGTCGAAGTAGCTCGAATGTCGCGGTCGCAAGTGATTATAATGAACGTGGCCATAGTGAAAATCAAAGCAAAACAAAGGGTATGCAGCAAAAAGAAAAACATTATTTTTTTTGCATGGTCAGATGTAATTCTATGTCGGCCTGGTCCTGCATTGTGTATTAGGCGGAGTCATTATTGTAAGTAAACGAGATAAAACGATTACAAAATTTGTCTTCAAGTCCTTTTCTAAAAGTGCGAAAAAACTTATAGTGGGACTGATCAGAAAGAGACAAGTTCAATGTCGAGTGTATTAGCACACTGAGCTATCAGACAGAAAAATGGAAAAGAAGAAAATAAACACAGAAAGAGCTGCAGACCAGAGTTTCATCAACCATACGAGTTTGTCAATAAAATCTTTTGTGTATGTTGATACATGTTTATGCCGCTTCATTGTTGTTGCTTTTTCTTCAAGCAACCGTGTAACTGCTTATGGTCTTCTGTTTTAAAATAGGAAGAGCAAAAAATTGTGCATTAAAGTTGACTGATTTTTATTAAAGGTACAAGCTTTCGTGGGCTACTGCGCAATTCGTCAGGTGCAATGGAATAAAAATGCATTTTTATTCCAATTTGAATTTTTATTCTTAAATCATTTAAAAATCATCTTGCTTTTTTGATTGCTAAAAATAATTTTTTTGACAAACTCGTATGCTTAGAAATAATCATATTTAATTCCCATGGCCTAGTCCATTTTTATTCCATTCCATAAAGATTACGTCAAATCAAAAAAAAAGAAATAAAAATGTGTTTTTATTCCATTGCTGACGAAGTGCGCAGTAGCCCAGGAAAGCTTGTGCTTTTAATCAAAGCCAAGTCAACTTTAGTTCACAATTTTTTTGCTATTCTCATTTGATTGCAACAGTTGACACGGCTTTTCCAATTTTATTTTTTCCAATCCATCGATGTTTTAAAATATTAATACTTCGTGTTCTACGATCATACTACATAATTTTTTAATAAAATCTCAAATCACAAAAGAAAAAACTCAACATATGTTCAATTGCACAACATCTAACTTCATGTTGCAGCTTAATTTGGTCATAACTAAGCTGTCTAGTTTAAACAACGTCATTATGTCGGCGCTGCGCTTTGCGAGCGCAAGAACATGACAATTAAATCAGCCAAATTGTCATTAAATGTTTGAGAATCCCATTTCAAACATGAAATAAAAAGGAAGTTTCTTGTTGAAACCAAACTGTTTTGCAAGTCTCAAAAGCGTTGTCCAGTAGTTATTTAAAATCATAATCAGAATCTTTTATTTGTTGCCGAATAGTACGCACAAATATTTGGTTCAAAGCAAAATGCGATAGTGAAGGATTGCGAAGATCAACAAGCAACCACTCTATACAAACATTAATTCAGTTGTTTCCAAACTTTTCTGCATGTCGACCCCAAAATAAGTAAAAAGTATTTTGTCGAACCTTAATCGTTTAAAAGAAAACTTTTTTTTTTTTAATTTTCAAATACGCCTTTGAATAAAGATTACATTATGTTTTAAATACCTGTGATCAATCTAAACAAATTCGCCAGAGATGGCAAGAGGGTGTCAGGAGATTATGTCATAAGCTTCCATTTCAAACTTATTGATTGAATATATAGTAATAAACAAATATTTTTCATTTGTTTAATCTTTAAATAAAGAAAAAACTTTTTTATTAATGTAATGCAGTGGTTCCCAACCTTTTTTATATGGCGGCACACTATTAAGCTGTTTAAATTTCCGCGGCACACCAATCATATTGGTTAACAACAATGATGTTTACCACTACGCGCCGTTGTTTAATGAAGCGTAACTACGTTGGGAACAAAAGATTAGAAAGCCGCTTACTTTTTTGCTCTTTTTGTGTGACGTCACAATCAATCAAACGGAGTGAACCATGAGTAAAACAAATATTTAATTGAACATTCCCTGGACACTTTTTTATAACGGTTTCATCTGCAATGGTCAGTTTGAAATTGGCTTCAGACCATTATGAACGTTCAGATTTTTTCCTAGTTTCTGATCATATTGGAATGCAATTAGCAAATACTGCTTCATTAATACATAAGTCTAAGTAACAATAATGTGATTATTAATGATTAATATAAGGTAGTAGATTTAATAAAGTTAATTGTAATCATCAATCTCTTTTACTAATGACATAGTAGTGTGAACTGTGCAAGTAAAAAATTCGCCCTCCTGGACACAACCGCCAGCAAGGTTATTAACGACTACAGCCATTCAAAGCGTATACTTTACCCGATAATCACTTAAAAAATCGAAACATTTATATAAAAAGCCCACCTTTAACCAATTTTTTTTAAAGCATTCGAACTATTCTAACTAACAAAAAACACGGCAGCGTTAATGTTTTAACATGTAATAACCTATTTAAAAAACTAAATTTAAGATATTGAAAACAAAACTTTTTGAATTATCGCTATGTCCGTTATGCCCCACCTTCCCTTAATAATTACTAATATTAGATGTAATTATTGCGTCACGGCATTGCTTTGCGGCACAGTGGTTGGGAACCACTGATGTAATGAATAGCTTATAATATGGTGCGAAAGATGAAATGGAAGCAACTTTTTCAATATTTTTGTTAATATCTAGCGTTTTAATGATAACCCGATTATTTTTAAGCAACCAAAGAAGCAAAGTGATTTTTAATAATTCGTCTTACATCACCAGAATTTAAAAAATTAGACAAGTTTTTGAAGTGAATCAGAAGAGGTTTTACATTCTTTACTTTCCATATTTAAGTACCATGGCCCTGTCCAAGTGTGGATGAAAAAAAAGGTTTAGTTTTTTTATGAATATGATTAATTAATAAGGTAAAAAGTTTTTGCGAAGAGACATTCGTCACAAAAAACGTGATACGACATAAGAATCAGGAAATCATTTAAATTTTACTTCGAGTAATAGTTTAAACGGTATGATTTCAATATTTTGTTCACATTCTGAATAAGACATAGTGAAAAAAGTCAGCAGACGGAATATTGTTAAAATAGTAATTATTATTTAAATTGGTAAAAAATAAAATCAGTTGTCGACGTTTTGCTCAAAACTTTATTAATCAGTTCTTAAATAGAGAGCCTACTATAAAATAGATTTTACAAAGTTTAGCCAAAAAAACTCATTGTTTCATGAAATTATGCTTTAGGGTGGCCCTAATGTGACCAAATTCATTTCTTTATACTTTGTTACGATTGTTATAAAAACTTCATTTAAGTGGAATTAATTAAGTAGAATCTATTTCAATTACTGATTTCAATATTAATGACTGTGTTAACTGGTGACGATAACATTAATGAAAGTTACTTAGAAAAGCAAGCCGCTTAAAATGAGAAGCACCAGACTCGAGTTTCGCACTTATTACAGCTCGTCAATGATGCAAAAACTATAAAAGTAATGAAAGTGCAGAACAGCTAATCCTATTAATACCCAGAATACGATTTATCATTCGCTAAACTAAGTGTTATAACTGTCATAAAAATAAGCATGGTGATCCGAGAGTTTTAGTTTTTTCAGCTTTGTGATTCTATTGAATTTGATATTTATGATACAAAGTTTAAAATCTGTGTTTCAAAATTGAGCCTATAAACCAAGTAATTTTTTACGACCGATATTTTTTTATTCTAGTTTTGATGGGTGGGAATTTTATATTGTGAAAATCTGAATGATCTGAAGAAGCAAATAATTTTTTTTCTTGATGTGTTGTTATAAGAGTCGTTAAGCCATCTTTTGCAACTAAAGTGATCTTTTGGTTTTGTTTATACATAAAGTTATTACTGTTTGCTTATTGTGTATGATAAATCATATGCTGGAAAGTAACGTGTACAGTGAAAGAACTATTACGAAGAAAACAAAGTTGCCAAATTACATAGTAAAATTGCGTAACACTTTTTGGCAATCTTTCAAATATATTAGAAATGCTTCAATTTAATTAGTTTTGTTTATTTAAAGTATAAAGTAAAATTGTATTTTGTATGAAAAGGTGCATAAAACTTTTCAAGATCCTTTTTTTTTTGACCAAATTAGGTTTACTTTTGTGGTTGTTTTATAAATAGACAGTGCTGATTAGAATTTTAATACCTGTTATAACTATTTGCATAAAATTATATTTTTGAGGGAGGTTGTACACCTGCCAGATATATTACAGCTCACCAACAAATACTTTTTCTCTTTAATTTCATAGACAAAAGAACTTCAAATAGATTCGAGACCCTTTTTGTAGTTTTCAGCTTTGTTTGAGCCTTCCCCCTCCTCAAAACAAATTGATAAACTAATGGTTGCAATCACCCACTGATGGCTTAGTCCTAAAGTTAAAAAAATAACTTTCTAAAAATATCTCTTTAATAAAAATGGGGGCGCATTAATAGACTTATTGGTGCTTGACAAGCCTGGATAGATACAGTATCTTCCTGAAAATGATAAGACCAAGAACTTGGAGGAAACAATTGTCATGCGAAACGTATATCTTTGTGCTTTTTCTGTTTGTTCACATGTATGCAATCGAAGTTATTTCATACATTTTTCAATAATGGATACTTTACAGAGGCAAAATATTTTGCAATGAGAACTTTTACGAGTGATCGTATAAAAAAGTCACGATTGAAAGATTTTAAAATGTTGAATGTGTTCAATAAAGATCAATATTAAGCCTATACTTGTGACCATCAATATTAAAAATGGAGATATCTAGTTGGTTTATACATACAAGCGTTATAAGACGTTAAAAACAAAGAAAGTTAGTGTGGTCCAAACAAATACGTGATCTAAAGCTGCATGCCTATACCTGGGAGTAATAAATCTTTTCGACAAGTTTAAAGTACATTGTGTCAAAATAAGAGCTAGACAAGACTGCCTTTGATTTTGCCGATCATTTAGGTTATTTATATTAGTAGCAGTTAACATAGCAATAGCTAACTCTGAGAAAAATATTAAAAAGAGAAAAATGTGCGGTCAACTTTAGTGACACGAACGCCCAGCGTATGATTTATTATACGGTTAAAACCACTCCCTCAAAAACAATTATTTGAAAATTTTGCTTAAAATATATTAATATAAACATTTTAAAGAAACTCACAGAAGAAAATCAAAAATTTTCAACTTTTTGAATTTCGGGCATTAGTAGATTGTTTATGAGTGGAAATTTGTTCGGTCAAAATATATACTCAAAGATATGCAAAAATTTAAACGATTTAACATCAAATGATATCGTATCTGCAACACAAAGACAGTAATGATTTAAAGTTTGAACATCTTGTCTAGGCCTAACCTTGTCCAATAAAATTTATTCAACCTAATTGTACTTTTTAATTATAATTAAAGCTTGGTTACAATTGCACTGGCCTACTGATCTAAAAAAATTAATGATTTGAGACGAAAAAATCGTGTTTAGTTTTCGGTTGATGTAGATTCTGTAACCAATAACAATCCACAGTAGAAAAAATTTATTAATAATTAAGCTTCGTGCTCTAAAAGTTATTTTTTGTTCAGCTTTGTTTCCAACAATTGATAATAGCAAACTGTCAATAAAATGCATTGGATGTGCGTATTATTTTCTATTTTTGCTGTTTTTGATCTGTCTTCATCAAAATCTCCATCTATCGAAGAAAAAGAATTTCTTCGTTTTATATTAATCGCGAACGGAATAAATATTTCAAATCTTACCAACTGTTTAAAACCAAGATTGCAAAGAGAATGCATTGATAACGCGCTTTTTTCTACTGTAAAAATACGTAAGGTAAAGTATTTTGTGAACCGTTTATTTATGCTGATACAAATTTTATTGCTTTGTTTAACTTTACAGTATCATCGTTACTGTTTAAAATTGTCTTAAATTAGAAGGCTTTCGGTAATTATTATTACAAATCGGAAAATAACCACCATTATTTTGAAGCTTCTTCATCAAATTACATACTAAATCAACTTAACTATGTTTGTCTTGTTGAACTATTTGACAAAATTCGTTAAGCCAGGACAAATACAAAGCAAAACAATTGTCATTAAAATCTATGCTTGTTATATAAAGACAACAGTTTTGAACAATTGTGATATTTTCATTATTTGATTGGTAGTAGAATTTTCTGAATATTCGACAACAGTTTTTTATGAAGTACAGCTTTAATCGATCAATTGTACTAATGCACAGTGGTGAACTTTGGCAGTTAAAAAAACATTCAGATTAAACGATAACAAAGCCTATGCAAATAAAGTGAAACAAGTTTCAACACTTCAATTTTATTAATTCAACGTTACCATCTACTTTTTAGTTGCTCATTACGAAAGAAATTCAGATTTAGAAATCCGTTTAAATTTTTAAGAAAAAACACTTTTCAGGTTATGGTTTCTCCGCTGTACTTTACATTTTTTGAAATAGAAAAACTTAATTTAAATTTGTTTATAAATTTTTTTTTATTTTTTTATTTCTATATTTATCCTCCTGACTCGCAGGAAAGCGACGGAGGCGCTATACATAGGGTAAGCAATTACCCCGACCTGCTTTCGGAGATGCTAAGATATTGCTGTCCGCTAGTAATTTAGTAGAGATATGACTGCAATTTAGAACTGCTTGTCAAGACCACCAAGCAGGGGAAAGTGCCGTAAATTGAAAAGTAGTAATTGTTAAAATATATGCAAAATAATATAAAAGATTGTATTTTAATAGAATGCTCGAACACTCTTTATTAATCAATTGAATCACATCAGCAGCTTTTCAGATCTGAGTAAGTTTTTGTGCTTGAATTCATATAAATTTAAGTTTGTGTTTCATCATTTATTTGTCGCAAACGTGATAACCGACTTGACAAATAATTGTAAAAAATAAAAGATTGCGACAGAGAGACTGGGAAGGGACTGTATGATCTTCAAGTCAAACACTCATCAACGACTCAGCGATTGTAAATTCCCGGCTTGGCGTTTTATAAAATACGAGTATTAAAAATTTTGAAGGTTTCCCGCATGAAATTCTAGCATTCTTGTTGTGTTGTTTCATGATGGGGACACTTCATTTCAAATTTAATGCGGAAAAAATTAAGTTTAACCTGGATTAATTTTTAACTTTTTTAAGTTGTGGAAAAAAAAGTAAAAACTAAAATTTTTGAAAAACTTACAGAATTTACAGTTCAATCATTATTGAAATTATCATTGAATTTACAAATCAATCATTATTTAAATCATTATTGAATTTACAGATCAATCCAACAACTTTACCCAGTTTGATTTCTCCCAATGTGGGGTTTACCCAGCTTGCGTGTCTCAACCCCTGATTTCCGGTTTTTGGGAGTTCACTTGCGACCGTCCAATCGTTCTCTTCATCAGCATCATCGGAATCATCCTTTCGGCGATCGTCGTCATCAGCAATTTGTTGATCATCGCTGTCACTTTGTCAAACAAATCATTACGAAAACCTCATGGATACTTTAAGATGTCTCTGGCGTTTGCCGGTGAGTTAAAGAACTTGGGTTTGATTTTCACCTTCTGTAACGTCAATGATAAATGAAATTTATACGAGGTCGTTTAAGTTTTGTTGCGAAGTCACTAATAGGTTTGAGAAGTTACATCTGAAAAATCTGTTGTTCAATGTTCTATTCAAATTTTTAAACCTTCCTAAATGATTAAAACAAATAAGCATAGGATCAACAAGAAATTTATGATTGTGTCGTTGTCTTACTATATAATTTAAAAAATCAAGAAATTTTGTTTTTAAAACAGAAAAGTGAATTAGTAAACTAAAAACATCACTTTTGGTTAAAGGACTGTTTCTACTGGTTTCAAGGCACCCCAAATACTTTAAAAAGAATGTCAAATATGAAAACAACATTTTTATAAATTAAATAAAAGTTTTTAAAAATTCAATTCATGTCATCTCTTAAGGTAATCTTCTGACTCTCAGAAAAGCGACGGAGTCGCTAATACATAGAGTAAGCAATTACCCCGACCTGCTTTCGGAGATGCCACGATATTGCTGTCCGATTAAAATTTTTTTTTTAGTTTTATAAAAATATGACTGAAATTTGGAACTACTTGCTGGTACTACTTAGTAGGGAAAATGCCGTAAAGTGTCTTTCCCAAGGATAAAACAGAGTGGCATGGGCAAGTTTTGAACCGCGAGCATTTCAATCACAATCACGGCGTTTTTTAGCCACTCGACCATCGTGCCGACTTGTTAAACTATAAAATGTTTCAAAACCACCGTTCGATTAAGTCTAATCTAAATCATTCCAGCAGTTTTTTTAACATTTTAACATTTTGTTTCGTCTTAGATCTATTGGCTGGCGCATTCGTTCTTCCTTCAATCGTTCACAACACTTTGACCAAAATCGACTTCGACAAAAGAACATACAACAGCATGGAAATACGTACTTTTTTAAGTACTGATGAAGAAGAGACAGTAGCAGCAAACTTTTTCGGAGTTATTGGTGTTTTGTCGACCCTTGCAGCAATATTCAGGTAAAACTAATATACGTTGTGTTATAAAATTAAAGGCTTGTGAATTTTAAAACCAAATTCAATGTATTGATATATTTATAATTCGTCATAAAGTTTTGAAGTGCGCAAAGAAATTTTTGGGAAGGCGGTAGTTTGCCGACCCTCGCGGTCTAGGCTGGATTTTGTTTAAATTTTTTTAATTTTTTTCAAAATTTTGTAAAACTAACCCTAACACAGTATAATCCTAATTCTAACACAATATTAGTCATTAAAAAAACTATATCATTAATTGAATGAAATCCCAATGTGTGAATTAAAATAAATATAATTGAACAAATTATGCATATTTCTTACTTCGAATGACTATTAAGGAATAGAACTTTACTGTACTCATTGTACTGAGGAAAATCAACTTCAAGTAGGACAAGCATCTGTGCATCAAATGCAGCATTTTGGCAAACTTCAGATTTTTTTAATCATAATACCTTTGTTAAAGGCAATAAAACTATTACCAGTTTTTAATTAAACATAGAAGAAGCAACTCTATATCACAATATTTTCGCCGAATTACTGAAGTGTTTTTTGTGATTATCATTATCATATCATCTATTGTAATACTTGCTTATATTTAGTTTGCTTTGTCTGTCGGTGGATAGTTTCATGTCGGTCAGATTACCACTTCGCCACCGAATAGGAGACTTGATCAACAAAGAATCCGCATTGATAGGAGTGTTTGCATTCTGGACGGTTTCGCTTTTGTTAGCGCTGCTTCCGCTTTTCACAAACACTGTTTTCAAATATGCACTTGTGTTCGCCAACTTCCAATACTTGCCTATCATCACACCGATTGAAGTAAGATTAGAGCTTTGCATATTAATGTGTTAAAACATGTTCGGTTGAAATTCTTATAGTGCGCAAGATGTGAGCATAATTAGACATTGCTGTACTCGTAAAAAAAGTTATCTTTAAAAAGCTACACTTTGGTTAAACCTCACTTAATTCAAGCAAAATAAAACGAATAAGTTCAAGGAAAAGTAAGATAAAAAAATTAATTTTTTTTTGTTTTCAGGGTACAACCGTTAATAACACACCTTTGGAAAGGTGAGTTTGCTTCAACTTTTTTAGCCACATTAAATTTTTGTTAGTTACGTTACATTCAGACTCAGGTTACAGCTTGACCAATTTCTTCTTTTAGCAAAGCTTTCTTTAACCCTTTGAAGGACAGTGGTACATATGTGTACCATGATTGGGATTGTAACGTAACAAAGGCAGTTTTGTGAAGGCATTATAATTCTACATTTTAGGTATTTGTGACATCATTATTGAACCATTGTCGTTTTATTTTACAATCAAATTCTTATATCCCTCAA
The DNA here is from genome assembly GCA_963680785.1 of Diplosoma virens. Classification (NCBI taxonomy): domain Eukaryota; kingdom Metazoa; phylum Chordata; class Ascidiacea; order Aplousobranchia; family Didemnidae; genus Diplosoma; species Diplosoma virens. The sequence continues at coordinate 39,065,693 of OY796887.1, read as the reverse complement.
AGGGTTAAATATCGATGTTGGTTGCTATTCTTACATAGTTTGATTTCTTTGTTTCATTTACTTTTAATTGAAACAGGGATTTGATATATTTTGCCAATATCTGGTGTTGTTAACAAATTAACACTTCCTTTTAAAATAACTGCATGTTGCTGATTTAATTAAATTTTAAATAAAATTTTTTTTAGAAAAATAACAAAATTAAGATGATTCACTAAAAAATGATTTAGTTGCCCAAAATAGAAGTAAAAAATATTATACATAATGGGTATTTTAATAAATTTTAAACAAATCGGAATCGCGAAACCAGCAGGAAATGGCCGCATGCGGCCTGCTAAAAGGTCATTTCGGATCGAAATAGCTCTTGGATGGTATATTTTTTGGATCACACTTGAAAGCTTAGATAAACAGCTTAGCTGATTGGAAGGAAGTATCTTTGGTGCCGGTTTAGTATGTGATCTACCTACATGTTTCTAGTTTAGCTGGTAATCTACCTAAAAAATGCCACGATGAGAGAGTACGTGATAAAATAATGATTAGAGAAATTAACTGAAAATTCCCATACAGATTACTGAATCAATGCTTTCTTGAACTTCTCTTCGAATAATTGGTTCTAAGATCCAGTACAAATTCCCGATCCCGTACAAATTCGCGTAATTTAAATAATATTCGCACTGTATATAGATCATAATTTAGTTAAATATTCTTATGTATGATTGTATTAAATAGATTATTTTTTAGTTAAATATTCTTATGTATGATTGTATTAAATAAATTTTTTGTAGTTAAATATTCTTATGTATGATTGTATTAAATAAATTACGTATATTTTATTCTTTTTCAACGTACTAGATGTTGGTAATGGTAGGTCATATTTCTTGGGTAGATCACATACTAAACCGGCACCGTATCTTTTTTAATTATTGCGTTTGTTTTCGGGAAAGAAAGCTTTAATCTTGATACGATCTCGTACGTTCTTGTAAGTTTGTCTATTTTCAGTCCACATCTTGTAAGTTTATTCAATAAAACTTTGATAGCGAGCTCAGTTGATGTTTAAATTTCATGCTGCCTACGATTGCATTTAGTTTTCACCATTAGTTGATACAAAAATTTTTTGATTAATAAATGTGGATTCCTCATAGCTGTACGCATCTGAACTTTGATAAAAAAAAACTATTAAACTGATAAATCTTGTAATGTTTTAAAAATTATGAATGAACTTTGTTTACTGTAAAACTTCCAAGATAAATTTTTCTTAAATATACGATAATGTATCTTAATAAAGTTCTCTGACCTTAAGAACGTAAAGTTTTAACAAGTCGGCTGCCAATGTATCATCGGTGATATATTTTACTCATTTTTTTCAAATGAGAAAAAACTAATTTGGCGTATAAAAAAAAGGAATTTCGCATTACGAAATTTAAGGATGGCAGCCATCATGTTAATAAGGAGACTGCTATACAAAAATTAAAAAAGCTAAAAAAGATTGCACAAAGTTGTGTTTTATTTAACGATTTCATAAATTTGCGAAGATTTTGTGTACTTTGAACAAATTGTATTCTGCGAATTGCACGTGTTTTTTGTAAATGACAAAACGAGAACCAGAATCAGGAAGTGCGTCATAAATTTCTAGTCCAGACTCTTTTTGATGAATCAAACAAACGTGTTGGAAGTTTCTTAAAATTTTTTTAGATATACAAAACATACACCGGTTGTACTTTTGAACCATTAATTTAACAATTCGAATTCAAAACCTTAAATAACAGTTTATTAAATATACAGTATATGAGAGGTATGAAGCGGCCGTACATAGTGGCGTTAACCTTCTACTTCAATGCGTAGCAACTGTTGAAAGGTCATTTGTATGTGGCCTACCTTTCGAATGTAGCCTATGAAATTCGTTTAGTATTTGGAGAGGTAGGCCACATACCAAACCGGCACAGGTCATTCTTTGAAATCATCAAGATAGACAAGTTTGTGTTTTCAATTATATGGCTTTGGAATGTTCCAGCCAAACAGCTTCAATTGGTATTAATGGAATTAACGTCCTACTAAAAAAAACTTACGAAACGACAAACTTTTTCTATTATAAATTTAATTGAAAAACTCCATGAAACAGTGATTATTAGGTATACATGCATTTCATTTACTAAAAAAGTATTACAACTTTTTCTTATATCCTGGTGGAAAGAGTTTTTGTTACAATTACAAAAAATAATATAAACGTGTTTCTTAATCTTAAAATTAAAAACAATCCTTGTGTCGCCGTTCAAGTTGCCATTCTATTTTGATCCTGTTTAATAACTGCATTTAATTAAACGCAATCAGTAAATAAATTTACGAACAGTCGAAATGCTCTTTTACACTAAATTGTACAATTTTGGTTAAAATGAGCAACTTGTTGAAACTTTGAGTAAATAGTTTATGTCAAGTACTTGTGTAAAAAGAATTATTTTATAATAATACAAATGTTTTTGACCTTGACTGACACGGTTTTACATCAGTTTAATTAATAAAATAGTTTTAGTTTAGTCATTTTTTATACAACCTTGTTCACTTAAGAAGTTTAAAGAAATGGAAATGCAAAAATGCATATTGCCCTGCTTCGCCTAAACCTTTGAATGACAGTAGTAGAGCAAACAAACGTTTTTGAAATTTTATGGATTCGAATATAAGTTCAGAACGATACGCGAATTACGACGTCACCAGAAATGCGTCGCAAAAAAACTTTTTTCCAAGTCTTTGTGATTAATCTATCGTCAACCAAAGTTGTCTTTTAAAAATTCTTCTAAAATCTAAATCATATCATGAGTGTGTTTTTTCAGGTTTCCTCACGCATTCACTTACGTCATTGTTGTTTACGCTCTTCCATTCGTCATCACCTGGATCTTGACTTTAGCAACGTCATATTTGAGCAGAAAAATGTTAAAAAACATGAGAGATGCAAGGAAGAGAAGCATTGGGTCAGAAAAATCTCTCGATAAAGTTGATCGCGATTTGGTTCGCACCGTGGTAGTTGTACTTTCTGTCTTCACAATCACACTGCTGCCCATTATCGGCATTGGGATAGCTGTGGTAATTGCGCCATCTGGTGTGTGCAACAACCAAGCCACGATCACTGCTTTCTTCATGGCAACATACTTTTTGATTTGTGGAAGATTTCTCAACGTGATTGTATATAACGTCATGAACAAGGAATTCAGAACAGCTTGCAGTCGTTTCCTGTCGAACCTGTGCGGATTCATTTGCTGTGTCGATCCATTTGAGACCAGTTTCTCCAAGAATGGTTTCTCTAGCAAAAAATCTTCGGAGCTTGATTCATCTAAATCAAGATCGCCGAGCAAGTCACACTCTAAGGAAACGGAAGTGACCAACGGCAGAACAGCACGCAGATCCATATTAACAAGCACAGACACCAGATCAATATCGGTTTCGGCTCCGATCAACTCCGTTCTCAGTGTCAATGCCGACGATGAAAACACATCAATTCCTATTTACAACAATTCCGCATTTACTGTTGATGAATATCAAGAAAAAGACGAATACCAACAAATAAAGTAGAAAAATCAGTGAAAAAAATTTTACTTTGTCCACTGTAAGCCTACAAGCAATCTGTATTTTTTGAAATTTCTACTTTAATGAGAATGTTGAAAAGTGGGGTTTACAGTAAACTCCACTTTTCAAGTAAACCGTTTACTGTACAATAATTAGCTGTATAGACCGCTATCACAAATGAATGTTAAAAACTAAATGATTTTACTGCCACCAAAAAAAAATTGAAACATATTTGCTACTGCCAATTTTTTTAATTTACAACTGGCTTTGCTTTAAAAAATTTGCAAATACATCGTTTCCCTTTTAACGTAATCAACTTGTTTTTTGTACGTAAAAATTTTTCCAGCTTTTCGCCATTAAAGGGTCATATAATTATAGCCAAGATCATAAAATTTTCAAAGATGTAAAACTTATTGTTCTATCTCAAAGGTCTCCAAATCTGTCAGAGAAATTCAGATAATGGAAAATGATGATGATCGCGGCAGGTTTTGGCTTAATACACAGTCTGAATACAATAAAAGAAACAGTTTTCTCAACAATGTGAAGAGCAAAAAAAGGTCTTTACTTACGATAAAATAACTCAAGTGCTATACTTAGTTTTTTTCTAGTTGTTTAGATGTGAAGACCTGTTTTTTTCTCTTCATCCAGCTTTATGTCCAGTACAACTTTTTTTCTGTGTGTAGATGCCATAGTCAGCCATAAATCGTCCCGCAACGTTGTAGCTCTTTTCGTTACTCTTCTTTTTCGATAATTGCTAACCTAAAAATCTGTTATTGCTGATAATGCTATGACCAAGAAGTCGGTTGAAGATAATTTGCACTGTTGTTCGGCGGGTCGGACAAGTTAACCTCGTTGGTCATAGTGTGGTGACCTCTGCTCTATCTAAGGAAACAATATTTAAATAATTTGTTGATTTTATTTATTTTGTTGTGACTTTTTGATCAAGGAATACGGTCCACTAGCACCATAAAACTTGTTGCAAGTTTTTACTAAAAAATTTCTTGTGTTTATTTTAATGATATTGTCTTATTTTTATAACTGCTTTCCAAAATCTTTTTAAGCTATCGCTATTTACGTTCGTTATGATGGCTAGGCTTTTGTGAATGTACATATAAATGTAGACTATGTTTTATTAATAGTGCCGCAACCATTTTTAAAAGCATTTTTAATAAAAAAAAAATAAATTGCAAGTAAAAATGAAACAAATAATTTACTATAAATGTCTTTGAAAACAAATTGCTCCCATTAACTTTTTTTAATTTTAATTCTTTGAATGTTGGGAGCTTATTAAAATCTGGAATTTGTAGTCAACAAAAGTAACTGAAATTTTCTTTGAAGAAACAGAGCTTATGGGCGCCACCCCGTGTTGTACGGAGGGTAGACAGAACCAGGGTCCTGTGTTTTGTTTCTAAAGGTTAAACAAAAAGAACTTTATGGGGGGCTGAAGAGTCTCTGAAAATAATTTTGTGGGAGGAGCTGCAGCCAATTACACATTTTACTTTTACGCCTTTTATGAAAAAGAGGGGCTTATTTTTCTACCTTGCACACATTCGGAAACAACTTACAAACAATGAAAATTAAAAGCTGATCAGCAGAGAGAAAGTTAGAAAATATTGAAGAACCTCAAAGCTTTTTAAATAAAGATGCTTCCTTATAAAAGTAACTGTTAATCACGAATTGAAAATAAAAAAATAAAATAAGGAAGAAAAGGAACTATTACAGCTTAGTATGACGGGCAGTATAGTAACAGGACAAACGAATTACATAAAAGAAAAAAAGCAATTATTGCAATGAGAAACAAGTAAAAACATTTTGTGAGAACAAAAAACAAAATAAATTTTTAACTTGTAGATTTAACAAATGTTTACAAAGACTTTTTTAATGGAAGTCAATGCCTACCATGATATCAGATTTGATTCCATATTTTAAACCTTTGACAAGAAAGAAGATTTTTACTAAAATTTTTTATTGATATGAGTATTAAATAAGAAAGCAGTTTTGTCCATATAGTATTGTGATAACGGATTTCAATTAATTCACTTCTCATGAAGCATGAAACTTTTGAGGCAGTTTGCTGTAATATAGTTGGAATATATATTTAGCTAATTGCAATAAATACACAATATGTCTTTCACTTGTAAAAGATTTAGAGCTTTGTAAAGAATCGAAATCGGGGTTAATTTATTACCAAATAAAACTATTTTTCAAAATGTGTTTAAAAATTGTAAGAGCTCCAAAAGATATTTTCTCCCTTGCAGAGTCGGCCCAGAATATATTCTGTTTGCGAGTATTAAGGCCCGTTTTCACTACGAGCGTGGGTGGGATTATTCTTTGCTTGGTTTATTGATTTTTTTATGCTTAAGCCTTAAGAAAGGTAAGAAAATCAATAAACAAACAAAGAATACTCCACTTAACGCTGGTAGTGGAAACGAGCCTTTAGCCCGACTTTTTCTTTTATAATCTTCCCGCTGCTGTAACAAAAAACTAAACATAAAAGAATTTTTAACTCATTGATCATTCTCTTAACCCTACGATGCACGACCCTTTCGGTTTTTTAATTTTCACGACCAGGGTCAATTTGACCCTCACGCATTTCCAATAGAATTTTGCTACAATATGATGTTTATCGCAGAATAAAAAATCATAGATCTATGTTTACGGTTTTGCTTTAGTTTATTTAACGAGAACAATTGTAAAATAACAACATGCATTTAAAAGATCATGCATAAACAAGTAAATCAGTTTGTTTATTGTGCATTGCCTTCACACTTCAAGCAAGTCACCACAGAGACGCTGTGATCAGAACAGACTGCCTCATGACACTTTGAGCAGTAGCATCGGACTTTTCTATGCTTTGAATAAGGACAAATGTGGCATCTTTTACGTTTTGAAGCGGGGGTTTGTTGTGGTTGTTGCACTGGTTCTCCGTTGTCTATGATCAAGCCGCATCTTATCATTGCTTCTTTGATGAGTTTCTGGAGCGATGTTGTTCTATAGCGCTTTCTCATGAAAGGCATAACAAGCTGTTTCGTGAGTTCTTTGATGAACAGCCTCCTAGCGTGGTTCACTCCCTTCATGTAATTAGGTTGAAGCGCTTTGAAAATTGTAAATGCGTTGAGTGATGCAATATCTAGCATGTTATGCCAAAGAACTGTTGGCCACCTCCGGGTCATCCTTTTGCAAGAGTAATTTCTCACCATCTGATCTACTGTATCTACGCCACCTTTCGTCTTGTTGTAGTAGAGAATGATTTGTGGTTTTTTCTTTTCACCGTCATCCACAGATTTATCGTTGTGCATGGAGCTTAGGAGGATGACCGCTTTTGATTTTTTTGGGCAATAGCTTACCATAGTCAAGTTGTTGGTGAATCCAAATGCTGAACTGTTCAGTTCTCTGGACTTGGCTGGCTTCATGATAGTTGGTATGTCAGGCTTGCATTTACGAAGAGTTCCCACTAGAGTTAGATTTTGTTTTAGAACTTTTTCTGCCAAAGGCACAGTCGTAAAAAAGTTGTCCATGGTGATATTACGACCTGCGAAAAAGTAAAAAAAATAATAATTGCAAACAAAATGCAGCATTATAGAACTAAGTGAAAGACACACTGCGAAGTTTAAAGTTATAAACTTAAGATTACCTGATTGTTTTAATCCGGAGCTGAGGGAAATCACAATGTTTTCTCCCAAATTTTTCTGTATGGCGTCTCCTGGTTGTTTACCTAAGTAGATAATGCTGTCTATTGCAAAAGGCATGAACGAATCACACAGCCAAAAAATCTTTATTCCATATTTAGCTGGCTTGCTTGGCATGTATTGTTTAAACTTACACCTGCCCCTGAAAGGTACAAGTTGTTCATCAATTATTACACATTCGCTAGGGATAAACCTCGTTCTACACCTGGTCAAGAACAACTCCCATATGTGCCTAAACCCAGCCATGTGATCGGTTTTCAACCTTTCAGCCCTGGTTCGTTTATCATCAAATCTAAGCAGTCTCCGAATATCTTCATATCTTCGAACTGACATTGTGGCTTTATACACAGGGTTTTGGAGTGGATCTGAAAAAAGTTCCCGCACGGAAACGTCCCAGTTTTTTCTACACCTGCCAACAGAGTCAATCCAATGAAGGCAATGATTTCCTCGTAGTCAATTTTTTTCCACACTTTACCTCTTGCTGCAGCTACTCGGCGACCTTCCAAATTTGTACATTGGATGACTTCATCAATGATATCACGCGTTATAAAAGATTCAAAGGCCTCCTGTGGTGTTGTAATTCTGGAACCTCTTACAGGACCAGGCCGTTCTCTCAAAATATTACAGGATCTTGTTTGTGTCCGTGCTGGGGGATTTTCACTCCAATAAATTCCTGTTTTGCTCATTCTTTCTGACTGAAGTGAGGATAAAGCATCGTTTTCTGATTCTTCCGAAGATTCATCCTCAGATTGCGGGTTTGATTCCTACAAAAGTAAAAAAGCCTCTTGAATAAATTGAAAAAAATGCGGTATAAAGTTCTGCCATAGTCAAATACTCACCCAGTCTGAATCGTGATTTACAAGGCTTGAGTCATCATCATTTTCTGAAAATTCAGATTCTGAATCTGTTCCCAGAATACCGTCTTCATCTTGGGCAAGCCCAACTGAATCGTCGAGTGAGATCATTGTGCTGTTGAAAGATTCTGCCATTTTGTAATGTACGTATTTGCAACAATAAAACTACTGTACTTACAACCTGAACAAAACACACGTTTATAGGCTTATTCGATATGTTTTTGAACTGTAAAAAATCTGCTAGTAGCCTATATATTTCCACTGAACAGTAAGTAGGCCTATACGCTATTTGAAAAAGCCTGTCGAATATCTCTACTTTCTCCAGTTTACCTAATAACACAGGTTGATATATTTGCATATCTGCCTACCGACCTACCTTTCAGCAACACATCTCAGACAAAATCAGAAAAATACTTTTAGAAAATATAAATCCTGCTCTTGCTACACCTTTGACAACCTGTTTAGAGCATAGTCTTGAAGCATTGCAGCGATTAGAAAGCCAATTTATTTCTTCACAAACAAATATTATCACCTCACAAAGCAAAAGGTCGCAGCTAATCAAGCCGAAACGTACATGCTCTTTTATATGCTCAGCACAACTGTTTTATTGCCTGAAATGTATTAGGGTCAACTTGACCCTGGTCGTGAAGGCTTGGGGTAGTGATGTAAAATTCCTTTCTCTCAGATACAAAGTAAGATCGTGAAACAAAAACACTACTAAAAATTGTTAAATAAGTTAAGTGAAGATGTCAGGAAATCCCAGGCGGTGAATTTCTTTTTGTGAAAAAATATTTGAAAAAATTTGGTGTGCAGGGTCAAATTGACCCTGGTTGTGCATCCTAGGGTTAAATCAACATTTTCACGTTCTTTTACGACTTGCTTTATTCACAGAAAATTTTGAACAGTAAAATTGATTTTTATGTACTATTTTTACTGTATATTCAAAATAATAAGTAAGTTTATATCTGAGATATGCCTAATCTAAGCCAGTGGCTTCCAACCTTTTTACACCAGCGGACCGGTAAAATTTTTAAAAGTATTCACGGATGGCAGCAAAGATCGTATAGTGAATAGAACTAATGTTTGAATTCTTTTTGTAAACCAAAATTGTTGTTGCAAAATTTCTTGCAAGATTTTGGTATAGATTATGTATTTAAGTCGAAAATTTACAACAAAGTGGGAATCAAATCAACTCAAAAAACAAAATCTCAATCTATTTAAAACCAATGTTAATGGGAAATTTGCTGCTGTTTCGCTGCCAGCGAGACAAGCGAGGCATCAAAAAAGATTCATAAACCTGTAGTTCTGTTTGTTGTAGTTTGAATGAAAGTGACAAGAAAGCTTGGAAGGTTTCATAGCGTCATTTAAGAGAGTTTGGAAATACATCAAATGGCAGCGTGGTCAAGTGGTTAAAGACTACTTGACAGTTGAATACTGAGCGCCAGTCTGGTGTCGCCTAGTGGACGAATTACAGATGGAACACGGAGTACTGTGAGAATACATCCAGATTCCGTAGTTTCATATCCAAGACCAGCAACAAGCCTGTTGAAATAGGCTTGCTTTGATCAGCTATGGTTAAGGTCAATCGGCTGCGGATTGGTGTTATGCAATTCCATTCGTCCATGCACAATAAAATGGGGTCTTACTCTTTTATCGGATGGCGAGTGCGACGCCCTTGAAGAAAATGCAGACCATGTCTTAACAGCGTGCCCCATAGCCTGCATTGGGTATGACGAGGAATACGTGGTCAGATGGTTCTTGATGAAAAAAGCCGATGCTGGCTCAACACCATCGCTGCCAGCATCTGTCCGGACACTGCAGAAGTCTGAGGTAGTACAAGCATAAACCTTTGGTCCCAGCCCTGTTTGTGTTTGACCCAGAGTTGATGACCTTCCGTACCACAGCAACAACTTATTTTTTTCGGTCTTCACTTTAACGAAACAATTTTTATAAACTGTCAAGATGCAACTATAAAGGGGTTGCTTGTTTATGTAATCAGTTAATAATTCTGAATTAACTTACATTTTATTCAATTTCTTTCCTGAAAAATTATTTCTTTTTACAGATTACAAATTCCTTCCTAGGCAGCCAAGTGACTCACTTTGAGAAACACTGAGCTAGATATAGCTGATTTCATATGCAATGCGAAGTGCTCAATAAGGCAGTCAGAGCTGAATATTTCTGAATCAAAGTATCATGCAATTAAAATATAATTTACTAAAGAACCCAATACTCTTTTCACCCAAGTGCGATCTCCATCTTAATTAAAATTCAATACGTAGGTATACAAGGTGAATTACTTTTATACTTTTGTAGAAATGCTTTGTGATTGCAGCCATTTTTAAGTTTGAATTCATTTTGAGCTGAATTAATTCAATTATATGAGTGAGCTAAACTATTGAAAAATTTTGTAGATATTTAATAATTGTGTTTACGGTTGGGCAAAAAACTTGTGCATCTGAAAGGCACTCTGAAAAGTGTAATAGGCTTACTCTAATTTGAAATGTAAGTTTGGAAAAGTTTTCGACCCATGACCAGGGCCACTATTAGTAATCTTGTTTTTGACTTGCAGCCCCCTCCCACTTGACAAATTTCTGCGTACGCCACTCCCTTATGTTATAAAGTCTGGAAATTAGAGACTTAAGAAAATTAAAATAATATAATTTCATAGTTTTTACTTTTCTTTTCTGGAAATGGCACTGCATTGGCCAGAGTGTCATTTGATGCAGCACAGCCTATTTATAGAAGAAAAAGACAAAAACTAAATAAACCATTTTATGTCAAATCATCCAAAAAAAACTATTCAAGGTCTTCAAATTTTTTGAAAATTTCTGGAAAAATGTAATTATCTACTATATCAGCTAATGCTGGAATAAAGTCACTACCATTTTCAGTTTCTTAGTTATAGCGGTTTTAAAAAATTTCGTTTTTGGACACAAAGTAACGCTATTTTTTGGTTCTTCTTTTCTTATAACTTGTACAATTTTTGACAGATTTTTTCTTATCAAGGTATCTGTAGAAAGATTTAGATGAACTGCCGGTGGATAAAAAATATTAAGTTTCTGATTGGTTAAAGTTAGCAGTAAAAAGAAAAAGTACTTGTTCAGCTTAAATCAAAAATTGTAAAAACGTATATCGAAAAAAAATTTTTTTGCTTACACTTTACTTTAAACCTTTACATTTTGTTAGTGTACTCATGACTTTAAACTAAACTTACAATAAACTGTTTACCCTATTAAGTAAAAAGCAACCAACAGGCATTAAAAATTAGAAAAATTAGGTCAAGCGTTTTTATTACATTTTTAATTTAACAGCAATGGCGACAAAAAAATTAAACATTAAAATAAAGATAAAAACTGCATCTCATAGGCTAGGTTCTTTTATGCATAGATTTTTTAATTAGTACAAATATAAAAACTACTCGGAATTAAGACAATGTCATTTTTAAACTGTTATTTGCGCAATAAAATCTTTCTATTTGAGTTTTGCAATTAGTCGTTTTTTTGTTTTTTTGTCAGTTAGTGTTTTTATATTAAAAATTTCATTTTCAAAGCTAATAAATTATTCTACCAAAACAAAATCATAAAATTAAATAAAAATATATAAAATAAATTAACTCTTTTTCAACCATTTTGTTTAGTTCTGGTCAATAGAAAACAGTACGTTTAAAACATTACGGTAAACATACAATGTTTAAACGTTACGGGACATATATATCAAAGAAAAGCAATTAATCTATTGCTCTGAAGAATTATTTTAAAAATATTTTTCACATTATGGATTTTTTGCAAAAAATCAATTAAGGTCTATCACAAAATTTTTAACATTTATTTGGTAACATTAAAACTTTACGAAAGTTATTTACAAAAGCAATTATTGTTTTATTTTATTGTCTAAAGTGCATGACAATCCTTTTTTGCCTTAATTATTGTTGAATTGCTAACATTTTAAATACAAACTAAATGTTTTTTGACTTTTTTCGTGTGTTTTTCGTCTGTCGGTAGCGAGAAGTTGGTTATTTTATCGAGCAGCTCAAATTATAATGACGTCACTCTTTAAGTAATTTTAAAAGACAATTTAAAAAACGTCAATCTCTACAAAACAAAGTTCTCGGTATCTCCAAAACGAGGTAAAGTATCGCATGACTGAAGCTACGTGTTTAGCGCCTTTTTCTCTGTTTCGCAAGTCTGGAGGATAAACAGTAGATAAGCTTTTTGATGAAGAAAATAAATGTAGCTTAGTATTTTGAATTTTCTTGATATTCATCAACAGCAAAGGCGGAGTTGTTGTAAATAGGAATTGATGCGTTTTCATCGTTGGCATTGACACTAATGGCGGAATTGATCGGAGCCGAAACCGATGTTGATCTATTGTCTGTGTTTGTTGATATGGATCCAATTGCTGTTCTGCCGTTGGTCACTTCCGTTTCCTTAGAGTGTGACTTGCTCGGCGATCTTGACTTAGATGAATAAAAGAGTTCAGAAGATTTTTTGTTGGAAGAACCATTCTTACTGAATCTGGTGTCAAATGGATCGACACAGCAAATGAATCCGCACAGGTTCGATAGGAAACGACTGCAAGCTGTTCTGAATTCCTTGTTCATGACGTTATATACAATCACGTTGAGAAATCTTCCACAAATCAAAAAGTATGTTGCCATGAAGAAAGCAGTGACAGTGGCTTGGTTGTTGCACACACCAGACCGCGCAATTACCACAGCTATCCCGATGCCGATAATGGGCAGCAATGTGATTGTGAAGACAGAAAGTACAACTACCACGGTGCGAACCAAATCGCGATCAACTTTATCAAGAGATTTTTCTGACCGAATGCTTATCTTCCTTGCATCTCTCATGTTTTTTAACATTTTTCTGCTTAAAAGTGACGTAGCGATTGTCAAGATCCAAGTGATGACGAATGGAAGAGCGTAAACAACAATGACGTAAGCGAATGCGTGAGGAAACCTGAAAAAATAAAACAAATGAAAAAGTTCAACATGGATGTTTAATGAAAACATTCGTTGCTATTTGGGACAAATCAAAATTGTTTTTGAAAGGCTTGGAAACGAATCGGCGGCTGCTTTTCAAAGTTTTTAAGCAAGAAATTGAAAATTTAATTGGTTGTTTTAAAAAATGATAATAAATTTACAGAAAAGAACACTAAAGCAAGTTTTATCTTCCCTTTTTTTTAAATTTAAGTAAATCCAAAACCGCACGATTATTATTGCGCAATCTTAATTGTCTAATTACTACAAAGAAATCAGTTCAATTCAGTCGAAATAAAATTACTTGCAAGAACCTTTTGACGTATTTCCTGTTTTCTACGGTCTTTCTTAACAAAATAACATTACAAAAATTCTTTGTAATGTTTTTTGGTCATTTAATGCATTTTGATATAAGCAAGCGATTTTTGGTAACTCAATGATTTTAAATTCGTGGAATTCTAAAAGTAATTAATATCGGGATAAATTGATTTATTAATCATTTTAATTCATTTTTTAAGCGATTCAAAAAAGAATATATTTTTTCATCACTGATTCCTATCAACATTCGCCGCGCTTTTCTACTTAGTGAAAACGCCGTATCGACGAACACGATTGACATGGACTCGATTTAAATCCTAATCATGTCATTCTGTTGTTCCTTTCAAAAAACATTTTACAACATTTTTTTCTTTTGGCGATCCTAGAAAGTCGCTACAAGTGTTGTCAATAAATCTCATTTAGAAATGTAACGATTTCGGAAATACGATTAAAATTTAGTGTAAGACCATAACATTAATATTTTTTATTAAAGTTCTCATCTTGACTTCAACTAATTATTTTTTGTTAAGTTCAAAAAAAGTTTAATTTTTTGTCGCACAATGTACCTAAAATTGGATTTGATTTCGAAAATAAATCTTGTGATGTCTAAAAAATTTCATGGACCTTTCGGCCGTGCTGACGTCAAATAAAGACTTAAGAAGGTCGGGAACGTCATCAAAATTTCGTTAAATTAATTTTTGAACCCGAGCTCGAAATTGCAAAAAAACTGTTCAGCTCTTACCTTTCAAGGGGCGAATCCTGAATTGTTGTATTCTGCATATAAATCATAATGTTAAAAGCGTGATACAAACACTGTTTCAGACCAGGCTACGGCCTGTCCAATTTAATTTCGTCTGGTTTCTCTTTTCTTTTTCAGAAGAAATTTTAAAAAACTATTCAAGCATGATATAATTAAATTATAGTAATGTTGTTTGGTAAGGTATTAACATAACTTCTTTAATCTTAAGTTTAAGGAAACAAACAATAGAACAATCACGTTTTTAATCCAATTGCCTAACATAGAAAACAAACGCCTTACTTGAATCGGTGTGATGATAGGCAAGTATTGAAAGTTGGCATAAGAAAGTGCATATGTGAAAACAGTGTTTGTGAAAAGCGGAAGCATCGCTAACAAAAGCGAAACCGTCCAGAATGCAAACACTCCTATCATTGCGGATTTTTTGCTGATCAAGTCTCCTATTCGGTAGCGAAGTGGTGATTTGACCGACAGGAAAGTATCCACCGACAGACAAAGCAAACTAAATATAAGCAAGTATTATAATAGATGACATGATAATGACAACCATAATAATAAAATAAACGTAAGCAATTTGGCGACAAGTTTTTATCTAGATTATCTCTTCTCATTTCAGTAAGCTTTACACGAAAAAAGGATAACGAACAATTTAAAACGAGATTAATTGTACCTGAATATCGCTGCAATGGTCGATAGAACACCCATGATACCGAAAAAATTTGCAGCTGCTGACCCTTCTTCATCAACAGATGCCAAAGTAATTGTCTCAATTGTGGTGTAAATTATATTTTTAAAGTCGATTTTGGTCAAAGTGTTGTGAATGATCGACGGAAGAACAAATGCGCCAGCCAATAGATCTGTAATCAATCATGTATAAATACAAAGTACAACATATAATTCAACAAAAAACGTTGCAACCATTTCCTCTGTCTAGCTCAAAGTTGTCTATATGATCGATAAGATCCCACCTTATTTTTACATTTTTGGTCAAATAGGACACAATTTGTACTTTTCTTATAAACAAATACGCAACTTCTCTGCTCAGTGAAATTGAGTTAAAAGATAAAAAAAAAAAGCGTTTATTGCTGAGCAGGCATCAAATAAAGGTATTCGACTTTGAGTGTTTGATAATTCTTGCTAAAGGTATTATCACTAAGACTTAAACGACCTCGTATAAATTCCACTCATCATTGACGTTATAGAAGGCAAGAATTGAACCCAAGTTCGTCAACTCACCGGCAAACGCCAGAGACATCTTGAAGTATCCATGAGGTTTTCGCAACGATTTGTTCGACAAAGTGACAGCGATAATCAACAAATTGCTGATGACGACGGTCGCCGAGAGGATGATGCCGATGATGCTGATGAAGAGAACGATCGGACGGTCGCAAGTGAACTCCCAAAAGCCGGGGATTAGGGGTTGAGACACGCAAGCTGGGTAAACCCCACATTGGGAGAAATCAAAATTGAACTTATTCGAGCTGTTAGATTGATCTGTAAATTTGAAAAAAGCTTTATTTAATTAAACCTACATATTAATTATATCACAAGCCTGCCATCAGAAATATATTGTGTTCAAGTTACAAATAAAAACGAGTTATATTTATCTGGGTAGTTTCCGTACAAATTATGAAACTTTGATACCGGTAATTTAGATATCTACGATCAAAAAGTAAAAGATTAGGTCAATCGTGACCTATTATACTATTTCCATGAAAGAAGATAGTTGTGTTGATTAAAGGTAAGGAAATAAGATCATAATTTCTTTTTTGCCACAATTATTTTGGTCCTAGAAAAGAATCTACATACTTGAAAGAAGAAGTGCCCTGATGTGCTTCAATTGATTAATCGAAAAAGTTCTCCAATCCGGCATCAAATTCTGCACGAATAAAAAAAATAAACTTAAAACTTTTATTTGGATTGGTAATAAAATCAATAAAAACAAGAAAATAAAAGCTCTCACCTTAATAATTTTGAGAAGATTTTCGTTTGTGATCTCTGTGAAAAGTTTTCTTTGCACGCAGTCACGGTCAAGAGGGTCAGAGGTACAGTTCAGTAAATCAACTAAATTCTCCTCATTTGCACGCAACCCAAACACAAGAAATTGTTTGTCGCTCTGTGAGAGTATTTCCGACGAAGAATCGCCGGAAACAGTCAAAATAAATATCAACGATAGAATTATCAATTTCATTTTTAGCGATTAATAAATTGGCTATCAGATACGAACAAAACTGTAAAAAAATATGTTGTTCAAGAACAGAAACTCATTGATGAAGCTTAAGATGAAAATATTAAAGTTACATCTAATACAAACTTGTTTCAAAACTGATTTAATTATTCGGAAGTGTCTTTTTTAATTTTTTTTCACTTTTTCTTTCATCAAACGAATATAATGCTAACTCCCATTAAATACCGTAATTCTATTTAGACGAGCTCTTATATCAGGGCTATAAAAATTTATTTTGAAAATATCTTAAAAAGAAATATTTGTCAATAACCGTGTCGCTAAATTGATTAGTAAATAATCTTCTTTCCAATTATTTAGGTTACACATTTTGTTCTGTTAATATATAGTTATAGCATTAAGTGAAGTCGCTTTGTCATAAGTTGCTGGTGTAATAGTTTATTCAACGTACTAATTAAACATTGCCTTACTTAAAGTAAAGTTTTTTAGGTTTTAGTTGGCTTTGTTTTATTAATTATATGTACCTGAAATATTTAAGTAATTTAATTGTATCACAAAAAAGAGAAGTAGTAAATTGCTTTTTTTATTGTACACTTACTAAAATCTCTAAAGTCTTAGTTGTTCAGGTAAATTCTCTCTGCCTACCAAGTCTGTTTTTTACCTTGAAGAATATTCACGTTTCTGGTTGTTGTTGTTGATGTCTAAGGGTAGCACTTGCTATTTTGCCATAAGGCACGAATGAACCAATTAGAACTTTCACACACAACCGCTCTCTACTAACTCCAGTGTGAACTGTGCTGGCATCGTTGCAAGGAAATCTGTTTAAAAGGCCGAGTAAAGTGTCGTAGTTTGCAAAACGTGAAGAACGGGCGTCGATTGATGCTAAATATAGAACAGGAAGGTTGAAAGAAACATCGTTTGTTTACGTCATGGTACCTACCATGGTAGTTCTCTAATAAGGTTTTGTTGTAATCAGAAATAAGCAGTATTATCCAAAAAGTGTTTTGGTTTTATTTATAACATTATTGCCAAAACATGCCTTGTTTAGAAAGTTTTATAAAAATAAAAATACATGAAAAAGTTTTTTGTGATTGCAAAAAGTTTGCGAGCTAAACTAATCTAAAGCCTGGTTGCGATTCTTCTCCAAATAGTTTTGTGTAAACCGGAGGTGATGAACTTTTTAATGCTGGCGAACCGGAAAATTTTCCTGGTAGAAGAAAATGTGATACAAGAAAAAACAATTGAAAAAAATACAAATTAAATGATTTCACAACAACTAAATTGATATTACAGTATTTATTGCAAATATTGAACGAAAACTATGCGTAATCTTATTTATATATCTGTTTTAATATATTTAAGATAATGAACAAGTTACAAAAAATCAACTGCAAATTCTTCATAGACATTGCCGTACGGACCGGGGGGGCTGAGAGACAATCACCCTCCCCCAAGACACAAAAAATTTGGGAAGAATCAGATTTTTTGGGCACTAATCATGTACCATTTGGGCAGGAGGAAATTACTCAATTCAGAACAATATAGTTCAGCGCGCAAAAGCAACTAAAATTTTATGGCAAGACCCTTTTTTGTTTTAAAAAAGTAATTTTGACAAAACTTATCTTTCCTGTTTCATTTAAAACTAAAAAAACAAGTGAAGACAAAAAAAGTCTTCTCATTAAAGTTTGGTGACGTTTGGGCATCTCCATGAAACGATGCAAAATCATTATTTGGGCTATCGTCGAATATAATTCGGGAAAATTGTTTTGCCCCCTCTCCCCAAAATATTTTGGTCTGGTTCGGCTTTGTTCATAGGTATAGCGTCAAATTTTCATTCGTCTGAATGTGACAAACATAGAAAAAAGAATTGACAGGGAAAGATGTTTCTTTCAGTTGAAAAAAAGTCCGTAAAAAAGATTGGATCGCCAAAACTTTGCTGTCTGCATTCGCTTAAGATTTGTATGATCACAAAAAAAGTATACTATACAAAAAAAGGTTGAGAAATGATTTAAGTTAATGCCGATTGGAAAAAAATTGCCAAAAAATGGATTTTGATTAGCATTGCAAAAAGCTAAGTGTAAATTGTTTTGGGTGGCTGTGCGAAATATAAAAAAGTGTATTAGCATCCTCAAAAGACTTTTTTCTCCAAGTTTAGAAAAAAATATTAAAATATGCAAAAAAATAATAATGAACAATTTCTATTAGCAATAATACACGATATAATAGCTAAAAGTAGATAAACTAATTATTCTTAAAGGCATTGAATTTTCGAAAAATATGGTGTTACATCAAAAAAGATTATCGTTGCATAAAGCATGCGTTTGTTGATTACGCACGATAGATGCTTTTGACGTCATCAAAGTTTGCAGAAAAAGGAGTAATTGCATGATCGACAAAAAGACTTGTTGAAATGGCCAAATTTGATAGCTCCTCGTAAATTGTAGAGCCGGTAGTGATACATTATTAAATTTTCCGTCACAATTTAAATGATTGCGTCATAAATTCAGTCAATTAAAACGATTGCACGCAGATATGTAAAAAGCAGGTTTGATGACCTTTTTAGATATTTGTTTTGTCGAATATTTGGCATAACGTCCTTGCATAACATACAGCCTCTTAATACTTGAACATCCGGATTACAAAGATTTAACATAGGTAAAAAATTGATTTTAAGGTTCTAAGTAAAACTTTGTATAAGGATAGGCATACCTTATTTCCGAAGGGCAAACCTGGACGCTCGTTAACAAAAAAAAATTTGTCCCCAAAAAGTAATGTTTTCTAAAAAAAAAGGTCTTCACTTCGAATCTGCCTTAGATTTCTAGCAAACTGGGCAGGACTAATCCCTAAAAATTTGGACGTATGGTAAGCCTACATAAAAAAGATCTTGTCTTCGCTCCTGACTAGCTTTTGCTCGGCAATGCCATTACAGGCATGTTACAACATTGATTACATGCGGCCGTGGAGAAGTTTTTTTCTTTTGGTTTTGACATTGTTTTGAGTTGTGCAGGATCGTAATACAAGTTTGTTGTCCGGTTTCGTTTCATAACTAGTTTTTTTCAAGGCATTTTTATTTAAGCTACCGTGTTTTTATAACCCGCTTTTCTTGGTCATATTATCTATAAAAAAGCTTGGACACATTCTATATTAGATTATTAAATTGTGAATTATTTGAAGTTTGAGTAAGATTAAAACTTCGTTTTGCTTTAAGGTTACTTCACTGGAATGACTTGTAAAATATTGAACTACAATCGGCAACAAAATAAAAGCCGAAAATTCTATTTATTTTATAACTAGTATCTTCGCTGCTATATTTAAAACATAGAATACGGTAAACTGTTGCCTTGAGCGATATTTCAAAGGAACTAGTCGACATAAAATGACCTGAAAATAGCTTGTCGGTAAATATAGACTAAAAACTCGTGTTAGTCAAAGACAAAGATGATGCTTGTTTATTTTGGTAGCGCTTCTAAAACTATTTGGAAAAGTAAATTTTTCAAGTAGAAGCGCCTTTGACTTGCACTTACATCATCACCATCGCTAACTTATATATAGTTGACATTTAATTGGAAAATTTCGATATAGCTGATTTGGAATTACTATAATTAAATTATTCAATGAAATACAATTAAAAGCTTACATCTGTATTTAACAGATAATTTTATTTTTTTCAATATTTATATGCATTTTGTTAGTTTTTCTTGGCTGATAATAACTTAAAATCAAAACGTTATGACGTTTGTCTGAAAAAAAAACACGAATAAATTAATACGAATTCTACTAGATTCTGACATACAATCCGGTTATGCCAATAAGAAACAGAATAAAAGTATTATTTATTCTAACAGAACTCAGTTTTGTTGCGGAGCATGTAAAATATGTTTCTATAACGTAATATTCAAAGTAAATAATCAGAAACCAAAGTTTCTTCAAAGAAAACTTTCGAAATTTGCTCAAAATTATGGTAATTATAGCAAAATAATGTTGTGTCTTGTGACTCGTCTCGTAAGCTTTCTTGTCAAAAGTTAATCGGTTGTTATTCATAGTACAATTGACAGCTTTTCTAAATGACAATAAAATGAAAATTAAGTTTTTGCGTAAAAGGAAATATGCATTTCCTTGCTTAGCGGAAGTAGTTTTATTAAATTTATCGATGAGTAAAATATTTTTGGTTTGTTAAAGGCAAAACCACTTAAACATAAGTATATGGATTTGGAAAAGAGCATTGTGATTTAATGAAAAATCGATCAACATGTGACCAGGGTTGAACAATAAACAACTTGAAGGCAAAGAGGCCGAAATCCAGCTTTATATCTGATGATGTTCTACGAAGCAGCAAACGCTGATATTCGATGAAAATAATGTTTCTAATGTTGGAAATATTTTTTGACAGCATTTGTTCCATCAAAGTCAAGTAAAGGCCGAAAAAAACTTATTGTCGCTTTAAATTTTGTATCGACAAATAAGTGAAAATTTAACCAGGTTTGCGATCGAAAAAAAAAGACGTCTAAAAGAGTTGTGCTTAACTTAACTAGAGTCGTCCTTAACTTAACTAAGATAAGTTGCTCTTTTGTAGTCGCATTTTTCCATAGGTGACATAAACAAAAACAAATCAATAAATCAAATTTATGGTGTAAACTCGTAATAACAAACAAGACAGTAAAAATCGGCATTATTTTATTGAAAAGCTTAACGGTTTCAGCAGAACATTAAGCTTTTAGTTAAATTTAGCAGCGTACATTTTAATGAAAACTTATCAAATGGCAGATTTACGTAAAGTTATATCGAGCAATAAAAAGATACAAAGTTTATGAAGTGGTTTAATTTTCAAAAATAGAAAGTTTATGACGTGTAATAAATTAGTTTACAACATGGGAAAAAATTACATGCAAAGGTATGTTTGTAATACGGTAATCAATACTTTTATAAATATTGTTCTCTCTCGCGTGACATAACCTGCCATTTTATGAGGTCTCATTAAAATATTGGCATTTTTTAAATTTTGGCATGAAAAATTAATTAATGTTCCGCAAAAAACGTCTGGCTTGATTAATAAAAGTCGATTTTCATTTTATGCTTTTTGTTACTGCGTTTGGTTTAGAAAAGTAACTTTTTCTGCTAGATGTGTCAATCGTCAATCAATTTGTAAAAGTTGTAAAAACCAAGATTTTGTTTGAATTCGCCGTGATATAAATTTAATTAAAAAATTCATTTAATTATGCGTTCGAATCTTTGCAAAAAAATTTACTTTTTTTTACTTTGAGTTTCAAAAATTTAATGAATGTCTGAAAAACGTTTCGTTTTTTGAAATTTTTCTTTTTTAGGTCAATATTTAATTTCGATTTTTGCATTTTTCAATGACAGAAAACGATCCTTTGCAGTTTTAGGTAAAATTTTACGGATTCAATTTGCGATTGCGACGGAACACCTTCTCGTTAATGTCACGTAGTTAATATTCTTGTTTCAGAGCTGAAGTCGCGGGTTTAAATATCGAACAAGCCGAATGGATTATAACATCGCCAATGGCTCGCCGAGACTATTTTGAAGGTGATTGTTTCGTCTGGACGCGATGTTGTGGAGCGGACATTGGGGACCCGTTCATTCTCGGCGTATCAAACCATGATACCATCTCTCCCAGCTCCCTTCCATCTACCTCAAAAGAAAAAGAAGAAACCATAATGAAGGTTTTTATTTGGATAAAATATCCAGCGAGAATCGGTGAAAGGTTTTGGGGAAGAGAGGAACTGAGTTTGAATGAAATGTAAATAAAAAGCGGATAAAAAGTTTTTGTTTTATGAAAGAAATTCGTGAATAAAATAGAATATGTACTGATCGATAAGTAATTTATGTATGGACAAACAATGCTGATGCTTACGGTGTGTAATCCAGGTTTTTTCATAATTTTGATTCATTTTTGGCAAAGATTTTAACAATTGCTTTTATACCTCAATTTCTTTGAAGTAGTTGAACTTTGACACTTCTTTCAATTTTTGCGTCTTACTCAGCAAAAATTTGATTTATTACTTCATTTTTTGTTTATAGCTACTAAAGCAAAAATTTTCCAGTAGGCTTAATTTTAATTTAATTATGCGACAAAAATATAAATAATCCTATAATTTTTATCCTAATTTTAGCCACGTTAGTTTAAATAATTAGCAAAAGATTTTTAAATAGGTGTTACAGAGCAACATTTTAATATTTTTACTAGATACAGTAGAACTGGGTTAATCCGGATCCGATTTACGGACAAAATCATCCAAATTAGGCGAAGTCCGGATAATCCGAAGCTTTTATAATTACAGTAAGCTTTTATAATCCGAAGAGTTACAGTACTATATAGGAAACCATTTGTATTTTTAGTTTTATCCGAATTGAGCAAAATTTTGCATTAATCTAATTTGGATTAACCGAGATCTCTTGTGTACGAAAACTAATAAAAAAAATCTTTACGTTTTTATATTACTGTATATAGAAAAGTAGTCAATATGAAAGTTAAATAAACATATTAAAACATAAATAAAGAGTTTAGGTAGAAAGTACTTTTATAAAGTTTGTGATCAACATTTTTTATAATTTATTTAAACTATTAGTGTTTCATAAGCGCATATCAAAAAAGAAATTGGCAAAAATAGCAAAATGCAAAACGATGCAGCTAAAAAACATCACAAAACATTTATGTAGACCAGGGGTGTCCAACCTTTTTGAGCCGAGGGCCATTTTGACGCACAAAAAATATTGGCGGGCCATACAAAGAAAATACTCCACTTTTTGCATCAAAATTATAGTGATCTCTAAAAAAAAAAACAAAGATCTTCACCTGAAATCAGTCTCCGATTTGCTACTTTTTGCACCAAAATCAAAATCATAGTGACAGAGGGCTCCAAAAAACACTCTGCGGACCACTCAAAATCTTTACGGGGGCCAAACTTGATAAAAATCGAAGAAAAAAGGACCTTCACATCAAATTTGTCTTTGACTTCTGCCAAAATTGACAGGACAGAGGGCTTCAAAAAACACTGTGCGGGCCCTCAAAACCTTTAACCGGGCCACGGGTTGGACGCCCCTGATGTAGACCAACACAAATTTCCAGCAAATTCAGTTTTAAGCACTTTAAAAAAAAACTATTCCAAAGAAAAAGTTTATGATGTAGTTTATTTAAATAAATGACCACTTGTACTCCAACAACTGGGACCAGGTATTGCGTAGTTGTGTTCCTGAGAAAAAAACTTGGAGCATTTTACGATGAAACAGCAATCTCATTGGCCGTTGCTGCTTCGTGGACTGTGGCTAAAGCCGGCTAAAGACTGCGACAAAACTAAAAAAGTTAAACTGTGTTGGAAAAGTTGATATAAAGAGATAACTATCGCATACAAGGAAATAACCAAATTCAATCATATCTTACGCCAACTAGTTTTAGATTTTTATCCGTTTTGAACAATTAGGCAATTAAATAATTTGCCTAAAGCTTTTTTGCTTTATTTTTGATGCCGACTAATGACCAGGAAAATCTGTTTTTCAAGTCATAACACAACATAGGTCACGTTATTACAAAAAACGCTACCAATTATTGGAATATCTATTTTGCTAATTAAAAGTTATCTTATCCTTTTTTGAAAAGAAAATTTTTATGTTTGATGAAAATTCGCATGATCAGAATAAACTTTAGTAGAAGAAAAAAGATCAGTGGTTCTTAACCTTTTGCGCCAGAGTCGGCACACTTTGGGATGTTTTCGGAATTTGTGGCACATATGGACCAGAGTGAAGATCTTGATTTTCGTCCCTATTAAGTAGTGTTATTTAAAAAAAGTCTTCACTTTGAATTTGTCTCGAATTTCTTGATTTTTGTCCCGAAAAAGTATTGCCCACCAAAAAAAAAGGTTGCGGAGCAATGGCCTAATGTTTTTAAAAAGTTTCGCAGCACACAAGTAGAGAACCACTGGAATAGATCGAAACACTCATTATGGTTGCTTACCCCAAACTCTTGTCTCAAACTTTTTTGTGGTTAGAAACGCAAGTCTAGAGGTAAAAATTTTTTGTTTTTTTTTTATTTACCCAATTTTACTTCTTTAAATAAAAACACAAAAAACTTTCTCAACAAGATCTCTTTTTTTGATCCAAAAGATAAATCATTTCAAAAAATTTTACAAATTCTGTAATAATTAAATTGTCGAACAAGGCAAGTCTTGTGAATTAAAGCACGGCTCACAAACTAACAGTGGTTTTCTTACAAAATTCAAATTTTGATCAACAAATACACAAATATTACAGAAGTTTTTATTTTAGATAAAGAAGTTATTAAAAATAAAAGGTCACAGATTTACACCACCTACGTTGGCTTAAACTTAACAAGGAAACTGATAGTTTCAACTAGGGAAATTTCTAGTTTTTTTCCTTCTGATAAGTTTTTTCTTAATAAAAATCATGTCACGTTTTTCCCTCCCATGAGAAATTTCCAAATTTTCAAACTTATTTGAGATGTTGAATAAATTTACCTTTTTTTGCTGTACAGAAGTTTCTTCCGCAATAATGCAGTTATTTCCGCTAAACGTTGCACGAACGAATAATATTGAATAAGTCGAATTTCCTTCAGCGCTTTTAGTTTCCAAATATGATTCTGATTAAACGTATTTAGTTTTTTACTCTTTCAAAAATTTATTAAGGTTAACAAAAATTTTTTTAAAAGTAAAGTCTTCGAAAGTAAATCGACATGCATCATGAATAATGCCTAATACTCATTTTCCTGAAAACCGGTTTCTCCTCTCCTCTGCAATAAAACTTTTGCAACCATATACTTTATTAAATTTTAATAAAAAATTTTTTCATAAAACTCAAATCTTAATTTTGCAAATATAAAATTTAGAGGAAAAAAGCAATCGCAGAGATAAATAGGCTAATAACCACTGGACAATCAAAATAGTGCAAAAAATGTGTAAAACAGAAAAAAAACTTCAAAACAGTATTAAAATTAAAGAGTCAAAAATCAATAACACAAGGAAGTAACATTATAAACCAGTTAGTTTGCTTACATTTTGCGCAAATAATTTTCTGGAGGAAAAAACGCATCAAAAAATTTATGAAAAATAGAGCTCGGTTTAGAATAATTGAACTTCTTTAAACATAAAAAACTCCCCAGTTAGTTTAATGGTTAATTTCCCACTGTTACTACTGTAAAGTAAAACACATGATATAAATTTCTAGCACTCGTTTTCAAGCTGCGTTGATGAGGTGGCTACATTTTGACTTACAGCTGATTTTTCTATATGCATTTTGTTCATCCTAAATATACGAACACAATTTAAACAAAAAAGTATAAGTATCTAATGTTGGTGACAAAAATTAATTGATAAAACTGTTAAAAATAAGGCTTCTGAAATAAATATTTGAAAATGTTTTTGGTTAAACTTTTAATTTTGTAATAGTTGTGTTTCCTTTTAACAATTTGCTTAATTTCGCCACCTAGCGATTAGTTGTAAGTGCCTCAATTTTCCTCCATGAAATTCAATGAATAGATTAAAGATTTGTTTTTCGGTATTCATTTTAGGATCGAATCCAAACAAAGGTTATCAAAGTCAGAACATCTTTGTGCATTACATTTTTGTAGCTACCTCTTGTTAAACCGAATACATTTTAATTTATTCAAATCTTGCTTCCCTTTTTCAAAACTGTTTGAACGTTTTTTTCTACGTCATCCGGCTTAATTGCGTCTTCTAGCGACTACTTGCTATCATTGTAAAATGTTTATATTTTTAATGTTTAAAAAAATTACAAAAAATCCTTCAATATTAAAGGATTTATAGTTATATTTTTTTATAAGTTTTTTCCGTCAATCTGGTCTTAATCTGTGTTAATTTATTATTTTCAATTATTAAAAGTTCTTTTGCTTGTTTTATACAAAAACTAGTTTCACTCGGCAGCATGGTCGAGTGATTAAGAGCGCAATAGTTAAAATCTACTCGCGCCAATCTGTTGTGTTCTTGGAAATGACACTTAACGACACTTTCCTCCACTTGGCGGTCTTGGCAAGCAGTTCTAAATTTTTGTCATATCTCTATAAAACTAAGTAAATAAATAAAACATTTCAACAGGACAGCAGGATAATATTTTAATATTATCTTGTCATATCCGGAAGCAGGTTGGGTAATTGCTTGTCCTATGTATAACGCCTTCGATGCTTTTCTGCGAGTCAAGAGGATAATTATAGAGATGAAAAAGTCACATTTTGATAGGTTTTTTTCTTGCAAAATTCATTTCGTGATATGTAATAAGATTTTTTTGTCTTCATATGTATAAAACCCTACTTAATTTTTTAATTGATCTGGCCCACTCCGCTCGAAAGAAACAAAAGAAAAAAAAAGTGAAGACCGAGAAAAAGATTTGCATTTTATAACAAATAGGGGATTTGCTCAAAATAATTTCTGTTATTTATTTTTGGGGGAAGGACGGTACATAAGTCTTGCGAGAATTGAATTCGGCAAAAATGCCGAGAACCACTGTACCACCATTGCTATTAATAAATATATGGCGGATAGTTGACAAGCTTCCCAAAACAGTCTCTCCTAGGTTATTTATATTTTTGAAAACCAAAACTTTTTTGCCCAATGATGGCAAATTAAGGAAAAGCACTTTGGACATGCAAAGTGTACTTTAAAATAAAAGATTATGCTCGGCGCGTAAGTAAAATTGATTTAAAGAAAATGGCAAAAATATTGCTTAAAAACCATCGCTTTGCGTAAACTTCACCAACAATAACCCTTTAGTAGGTTTTTTCTATAGTTTTCTGATAACTGACTTACAGTGTTTTCTACAACAGTAATAGGCATTTAATGAGTATGATAAAAAAGAAACTTTTTAATTGATTAATAGCAATGATAATGCATGTACGCAAACGGGAATAAAGTCGTGATTACATTTTACTCCTAGTCTCCTATGTACGCTTTTGGTAGCCTAATATAAAATATAATAGGAACCAAAAGCTGACACGAATCGAGCAAAAAACAAGGCAATAAATTTTAATTTATTTTTGTCAGAAAGCCAACATGTTTAAAATAATTAATTTCAGAATAAAAGGTAATGCCAATATATTTTGAAACATTGTTTATTGAGAACGTTTCGGAAATATAACTCATTCCATTATCAACTGCGTAAAACTAAATAATTAATTGTAAATTTGAAAATTTAAATTTAGATAATTTATGACGTAAAATAATAAAATATTCCCAACATATACCAATACTACTAAATAAAATGGAGATATCTGCACGTAACTTTAAAATTAAATTGATACAACAGCAATTTGGGCGTATACAAAATAAAGTGATTTAAAACTTGAACCGAAAAATAAAACACCGAGTTTAAACATTTACTGTACAATACTATTGACAATAAAAGAGCTACACAGTAAAATAAAGTAGCATTAAGTGTTAAATAAATATTGTGGAATAGATTTTTTTGTCGATATTTATAGATGGATTAAATTTTTGAATGTATTACGATTCTTTTATTAAACGTTTTCGCCAATGCTTTGAAAAACCTAAGATTGCACAATTACTGAAATCGATTTCATGGTTGGATTGTCAACTTGCTGTTTTGCTACATCAGTTTCTTGGCGGAGTGGTGAATCAATGTTGTGGTTGTTGAGTCTGGTGATCAGATTTCTTCCGATTTGTCGAATATACGAAGCTCCACAATCACATTTTAGTTGATAGATGACGTTGAACTGCTGCAGATTAGGTTGTTTGTCTTTATACGGAAATAATTTCTTCAATTTACAGGTTGTGTGTAATAAACCCAGTTGCATGTTTGTGTCGAATTTTGGAGAAAAGGAATTTATTTTTTTGGAAAGTTGATCAGAAATTGCTCGAACACAAGGTAATTTGATATAAACAATTTTCGATGGTTGATCAATGACGTTTGATATTGGAATAGAATTATTTTAAGATTGAAATTTGATCCGGTCAATTATTTTGAGATTGATTTTATTGGTCAACATAGCAAAACAAGAAAATGCAAGACAATTAAAAACAGAGTGCATACCATATTTAAGCTATGTGACTGGGGAGCCGCGAAGGGACAATTATGTCTTCGTGTCTGAACGGTTAATTGAACATGCAACTCGCGTCTATTGAAATATGTAACTAGCGGTCATTTTCCTTTTAAAACTTGTTTAAGTCCAATATTGCATAGATTAAATTTAAAACCGAAATTTGGTAGACGACCAAACTATTTTGTAACTGTGTTATGGTAAGCAGATTTTGTTAATTGAATTTTTATATATTAACCATTTATCTGTTTGTGTCAATATTTTCTGTATAAATGAGTGGAATAATTTCAATTCTTGTTTTTAAATTTTAAATTAGTTGCATTTGGTTTGTTTTTAGTGATTATGTGTATTCTCATAAGTTTTGGTATATCCAATATTTTTGCAGTCAAGTTGTATGATATAATAAATTTCAGTTAAGTTTTTCTAATGTATTTTGACACTTTTATCCATTTCATTACTTGGGAAAAATAAAAATAGCTTATTACAGTGGCGTGCGGTCAGAGCATGCAAGTCATGCGTTGCATGACCAAATTTTTAGGAATTGCATGACAAACTTTTGCGCGATGATTGTTGAATTCCATGAGAAATATTACTTGGTTCGCATGAAATCTGAGGCCGATCCGAGACAAAGACCTATTTTTTTGTGTTATTTTTTGGAAAATATCGTGAATTTAGGACGAAAAGTAAGAAATCGGAGACTGGTTAGAAGTGATAACTTTTTTTTTTTTTTTTTAGAGATCACTGTATTTCTAGGAAAAAAAGCGCATTACCCCTAACGATTTCAGATAAATACCTTCTTTTTTTTTATAGATCACTGTATTTCTAGAAGAAAAAGTGCATTACCCGGAATGATTTCAAGCGATGACTTTTTTTTTTTTTTTTTATAGATCACTAGATTTCGAGGACAAAAAGTGCTTTACCAGGGAACGATTTGAAATGATGACCTTTTTTTTCTAAGAGATCACCTTGATTCTAGGAAAAAATGGTTCTTGAACACCATAATATTAGCACTAAAAATTAGGATCTCACACAGAATTCTTTTCCTACCAGAAATACAATGCATGTCTTACTCATTGACTATCCATAAAATACCTGATTTCATGACCCGGTTTTGACATGCAAATTGCATGACTAGTCTCAGAGATCACCGCACGCCACTGGCTTATATAAATATTTACTTATTGCTTTTTGATAAAGTATAGCTTCTTGTAGCCTTTATCTTATAGAGTTGCTTGTTAAAATTAATCAAAAAACCAATAATATTTTAATAATGAACAATCGCTTTTGGCCCAGATGGTAGGTGCTTTCACGCAGCCTAGGCCGTGAGTAAGTCTGTTCATTGATTTTAAAATGACAGACCGAAACCGAAACCGAACCTGCTAAACCAAATCCACCCATTCCGATGTTCAGTGTGGGTCTGCTAATCGGCAAACGTCCTTTTCAGGACGGGGCAATGACAGGATAAAACTGCCCTTTTCAGGGCACATTGCCAACAAATTCTGAAGACCCACTATTCTTCAGCTGAACATCGAAGGCCTCACTGCAAGCAAGATGAATGTTCTTCATCACCTCGCTATGCAGTCTGAGGCACTCGTCATCCTATTGCAGGAGACCCACTGCACTGATGCAGAGAAGTTGGTGCTACCAAACTACCAACTAGCTGGGTCTTCTTTAAGCAGGAAGCATGGTCTTGCCACGTTTGTCCACGAGCGACTGAGATACACGCTTTTCGACCAATCTCCACCGACATCGGAGATCGAGTGGTTGTGTGTGGACGTTGATGGCTATAAAATAGTCAACGTCTACAAACCACCGCCAACGCGATTGCGAACCCTGGATCTTCCAGTGTTTCCTCACCCCTGTCTGTACGCTGGCGATTTTAACTGTCGTCATGCTGACTGGGGTTATGACGACAATAGTCCGGACGGTGAGTGCTTGGCTGGATGGGCAAGTATTAATTGTCTTGCCCTCCTATAAAATGCCAAGGACGCTGCCAGTTTTTATTCCGGCCGCTGGAACACTGGCACCAATCCAGATCTAGCTTTCGCTAGCGTAGGTCCAAACAGTCGCTTACCGGATATACGTGTCCTTGACAAGTTCCCCAGGTCACAACATCGACCTTCGCTTATTACACAACCAAGGTTTGCTATGGCAGTGCCAAGCATGCCTGTTAAGCGATGGAACTTCCGCAAGGCCAAATGGAGTCACTAGATTGCTTTGACGAATAAATTCGCAAAGACTTTGTTGCCGCCTGATTCACTTGATGTGGATGCGGCTTACCAGGACTTTTGTAACACCATTTAGAAAGCAGCCAAAAAGACTATCCCACGCGGGTATCGAAATAACTATATTCCGTGTTGGGATGCAGAGTGTGAATCCCTCTATAAAACCTTTCTGCAATCTCCTCAGGGAGACGACTCAAGTTTGGCTGCTACAGCTTTGCTTGCCAAGCTTGACAGAAAGCGAAGGGATCGATGGTCCGAAGCAGTTCGGAGCATTGACTTCTAACACTGTAGTCGAAAAGCGTGAAGTATTTTGAACAACCTTACTGGTAGGTCACGACACTCTCCTCATCAGTGAGACTAAGATCCAGACGCCCGTTTGTGCCAGCTGCGCGAAATCTTTTGAACAATCTTGCCAGACTTGGCATCCGCGCTTCTAAATGGACAGGTCACAAATGGAAAACGGAGTACTGTGAAAATGCTTCCAGGCTCCGTGCTTTTGTGCCGAGACCGGTGCCAGGCCTATTGGGATGAGCTTACCCCGAGTAGCTTGGGTTAAGCTCAACCGCCTGCGAACTGGTGTTGGGCGATTCCATTCGTCCATGCACAAATGGGGTCTTGCTCCTTCACCGAATTGGGAGTGTGGCGCCTCTGAGCAAACCGCGGACCATGTTCTAACAGATTCTAACATTTGGTGCGCCTATACATCGACAGTTTTGGATGGAGTACATGGAGTACGAGGTCTGACGGTTTTGGATGACGAAACTCGATGCTGGCTTAATAACACCACTGCCAGCATCTGATTTAGGCAGTGCAGCAGTCTGGGGTAGTAAAAGGATAAACCCTCGGTCCCAGTCCTGTTTGTGTCTGACCTGTAGTGGATGCCCTTCAAACGACGACGACGAGGTATGCTTGTGATGGTGGTAGTAGTTTTACTTCTAATAGGCTACAAGAATCTATACTTTATCAAAAGGCAATAAGTAAATATTTATAATAAGCTATCTTTACCTTTCCCAAGTAATTGAATGGATAAAAGGGTTAGAACATATTGACAAAAATTAATTGAAATTTATTATGTCATGCAACTTGACTGCAAAAATATTGGATATATCAAAACTTATAAGAATACACATAATCACTAAAAACAAACTAGGTGCAACTATATAATTTAAAACAAGCCTTGTAATTATTCTACTTATTTCTACAAAAAATGTTGACACAGACGGTTCTAGGAATTTTCGCCGCAAGAAAATTCGCCGTAGGAAATTTGGCCGCAAGAAAATTCGCCGTAGGAAAATTGGCCGCACGGAATTTTCGCCGTATAAAGATATACGTAAAAAAAATATGATCTACTACTACGATCTACCACTATCAACATCTGTCCAATCTCTTTTGCAATTTCTATTAACAAAAAGTACCCTAACTCTAACCTAAGGAATATTAATCTCAAGCAAAACAAAAAACAAATTATACATTGCTAATTTAAAAGGATCTGCAAATGATGTACAGTTATACAAAAGCACCGGACTGATGATCAGCATGGTCTCGGTTCAAAACTCACTTATGCCATTCTGTTGTGTCCTTGGGAAAGACACTTTACAGCACTTTCCCCTGCTTGGTGGTCTTGACAAGCAGTTCTAAATTGCAGTCATATCTCTGCTAAATTACTAGCGGACAGTAATATCTTGGCATCTCTGGAAGCAGATCGGGGTAATTGCTTACCCTATGTATAGCGCCTCCGTCGCTTTCCTGCGAGTCAGGAGGATAAATATAGAGATAAAAATAAAATAAAAAATAAATAAAATTTACCGCAACAAGTTAACCCATGTGAAAGAACAAGCAAAAAGAAAATACTATCAGGGACTTGTCTTAGCATCTAAACATAACATGAAGTTCTTATGGAAAACTATTAATGATATTGCCAAATACAAAAAAAAAACAATTAGTCTCATCACAGAGCTAACTTTTGATACAGGAGAAAAAATAAGTAGTTCGAAAGAAATGGCAAATATGCTAAACAACTATTTCCCTGAGATTGGACAAAAACTGGCTGCAAATATTGAACTAACCAATTCAGCTAATATTTGTAGCAGCACTTCGTTTATTACTCAAAGGTGCACTTCTTTCTATCTTCAGCCAATAACAGAATCTGACATATTAAGACATATAAGGCAACTGAACCCATCAAAGAGTACAGGCCCTGATGGAATACCCATAAAATATATAGCTATGAGTGCACTGATCATAGCACCAGTTTTAACAAGACTCTATAACAGTTGCATTAGCACTGGGACTTACCCCAGAATTCTTAAAATTGGACAAATTGTACCAATTCATAAGGGTGATGCCAAGGATCAGTGCTGCAACTACAGACCCATATCTCTACTTAGCTCATTTAGTAAGATTTTTGATAAATGCTTGTACGAAAGAATTTACTCTTATTTAAATAAAAACAAAATATTAACATTTGTTCAATTTGGCTTTAAACAAAACTCTTCTACATCAGATGCTGTAAGGCAATTATTTGATAATTTTGCTGAAAATATTGACCAAAAAAATATACTTGTGCTGTGTTTCTTGACCTTAAAAAAGCATTTGATACCGTAAATCACCAAATTTTGCTTGCAAAATTGGAAAAATATGGCATCCGTGGATTGCCACTACAGCTCCTTAAAAGCTATTTAAATAACAGACTACAGTTTACAGTTGTGAACAACACTAAATCAAAATTCAATCATGTAACTTGTGGTGTACCACAAGGCTCTACTCTTGGACCATTACTATTTTTATTATACATCAATGACATGCCTCTAGTATCCAATTTTAATACGAAATTGTTTGCAGATGACACAGTTCTCACACTGACAAACTCTTGTCCAAAACTGTTGAATAAAAATGTCAACTCTGAACTGGTCAAAATTGACGAATGGTTGAAACTAAACAAATTATCATTAAATACTAATAAAACAAAATTTATGGTATTAACCAAACAAAGATCAGCCTGGCATTTTGATATTAGAATAGGAAAGACAAATATAGAACAAGTAAATGAAATAAAATATTTGGATGTAATTTTTAATGATAAGCTTTCTTAGAAGTCTCATATACAACATGTTTGCTCTAAGCTCTCCAATGATTCCTGGGCACTGCTCAAACTGAGGAATTATGTTGACACTAAAACACTAAAAACAGTATATTATGCTTTAATTTACTCTTATCTTCAATATTGTGTCTCAACGTGGGGACTGGCTTCGACTACTGCCCTGGATCCACTGGTAAGAATACACAAACGCATAATAAGAATTATTAAAAATAGTCCTTTTTTGTCACATACAAATCCTCTTTTTCAAAAATTGAATTTCTTAAAAATAAAAGATATTGTTAAACTTGAAATGGCAAAAACAATGTTTTGCTTTAATAAAAATTCAGCAAAAAATGAGTCCCAAACTATTGTAAGTATAACCCAAAAACATCATTATAAAACAAGACGGGCAGCGCAACAAAACCTAGAAAGAGAACAAAATTAGGTAAAAAGACATTTTCTTACATTGGACCTAAAATATGGCAAGAAGTACCTCTCGAATTAAAATCACTTTCTTATAATCAATTTAAGAAGAAATTTAAACTTTTTTTAACTTGTCAATAGGCTATTAAATAAGATGCCACAACAGTTTGATGAAGTCAGCTGGCACATGGAAATTTATTTAATAACAACTAATATTGCTATTTAATCTTCATTGTTTTTCTAAATGTACTGTGTTGTTGTAAATGTACTGCTGTGTTTTTCTGATAAAAAAAAAATTTTTTTTTGTCCCACTATTTAGAGGGAGGCAGTTGACTAGAAGACCGTATAATCATTTCGCTGCCTTCCTGTGCTTTCGAAAACTTTTTTTTTCACATATATTGGTGTATTTTTTGTTTTGAGGCACAAAACAAATAAATAGATTGATTGATTGATTGATAGCTGAAAACTTAAAGCCTCACACGGAAGTGGAGAAAGTTATTTTTCCTGCTTGTAGTGCAATAGTGAAAACAATGTTTGAGGCCGAAGCTAGGCAAAAAATAGAACAGATTCCTTTGTCAAATGATACCATTCGCAGACGTATTCATGATATGTCAGCGGATACACAAGATATTGTAATTTCTTTAATACAGCAAAGCAAAATGTTTACGAATCAAGTGACATCTGTGGGAAAGCTCAACTAATAGCTTTTATCGGGTTTGTCAATAATGGAAAGATATCTGAGAAGTTTTTCTGTTGTAAGGAGCTTAAAGAAAAAATGACTGGTCAAGATATTTTTTGATACTTTAAACACCCCTTTACGGACAAATGGGACATATCTGGCACTTTTCAAAAAAACGTTATTTAGTGAACCTTTTTAGAAATTTTTTTAAATAAACAACTTCCTTAGATTTGTCATATCTCGTTGGTGTAGTTTTGAGTTGGAAACCCTAAAACTTCAACCAGTCTGAAAGTAATAGTCAATTTTTTGCTTGTTTGGCAAGGTTAGTGAAAAGTGATGATACTTACTATTTTGCATTAAGTAGTTCTTGATAAGCAAGCAAATTTTTTGACCAAATAAAATTTTTTAGTATTTAGTAAAAGTAGTTCTATCATATCAATAAAAAATCTTTAATGCTTGCTTATTGTGATTAATGTGGTATCGATTAGTTTAAACGTGCCAGATCTGTCCACCTGGTCCATAAAGTTTGATTTATATGCTGAAGATCTAAATATAATCTGAGTGTTATGCTGCAGTTTTTTTGAATATTTGGAGTAAAATATAGTGTAATAATAAATTACTTATGAATCTTCAAAATGTTTATGGCATAAAGAATTGGGCAGCTATTCCTGGGGGTGAAAATGGGGAGAGCGAAAACGAATTTCTAGGAAAAAGTGACTCTGATGATGAATATGTTTATTGTGAATCTAGTTACAACAACCCTCAAAGTGAAGAAAGTAAAAAATAAAGTATCCAGAATACAGAGAAAAAAAACTTTCAGCAAGTGCAATTGCGCCTTTACCATTATTGCTCAACTTTTTATTTTTTTCTTGATAAATTTAAATCTTTAATATTTTTAGTTCATTCTTCTAACTTTTTATTTAATTTTTACCAACGTAACAGTGTTTGACATCTTAAAAAGTTTCTAAAACCTTTTTATACGGGTGCTTATTGGCTATATCCAAGAAAAAAATTTGAAAGCATTGTCATAAGAATTAGACAGGTAGATGTTGATTAACAACCAATTACGATCAGTCATCATCCCCCAAACTTAACAATAACTATTATAACAAATCGAGTAAAAATAATTCAAGTTAAATCAAATTTTTTATTTTTACTAGCTTAATAAACCTTTGAAAACTCAATTTTTTAGAAAAAAAAGACCGCTTGACACTAGTTAAACCAAAATACTTTAGTTTTTCTTTTTCGAAATAAACGCTTTAACCTAAAGTTTCATCAATTGATATTAAAATAATCCACGAATATATTTTTATATATTTTTCACACGGAGGTTTTGTGGTCAAGTACTTAAAATTATCACTATTTAAAATTTTCTCAAGAGCCTCATATTGTAAAGTTTTAGTATAGAAAACAGTGGATTCCTTCTACATAAAAAAATTCAACTTTTTTTGAAAGGCCGACTTTCTTCCAAGTGTCTTACATTTCAAAGCTTTAATACAAAAACACTAGCTTGCTTAAAAAATCTAAAAACTTTTCCTGAAAATTGTACATTTCTTCCTAGTGTCGCAGAAATTTGTTAGTTTTTACCAATTCCTAAAAAAATTCTACTTTATTTACCATGTCAACTTACCATTTACCAAAAACAGACACGTGAATGTCAACAAAAATAAGTAAAATGTAAAATTAACTAGATTGTATGGGTTGGCGATGATGACGTGAGTAGTACGTAATGGTTTTTTTGGCGAGGGTTGTGACGTCATCAGAGGAGCCCTCGGAGGAGCGCGGTGGAGCGCTGACGTCATCATCCTGCTTACGGTTTCGAACCCTAGACTCCATAAACCGACAAAAAATCCAAACTCTATCTTTTTAATGCTTATACGCTTCAAATCAATTTAGTTTCAAATTAATATTAATAATAAGTTCGAAAAGAAAAAATAAAATTAATAAGTTCTATTGAAAACGTTTTTAAGTTCTAGACAGTTACGACGTATTTCGTGAAGCCGCGTCGTTTCCTGTTCTGAATCGTATTGATTTGACCTTAAGTAAACTCTAAGTCCAAAAAAGCGATTTAATTTTTTTTTCTAACTTTAATTTCAAAGGCAATACTTGTGCACGTTTAAGCGTTAATTTTTGTTAGACCCTTGTTGAATTTTTCTTGATAACCTTAATTTTTGTCATACCTAAACTCAATTTTTTTTTCTAAAGAACCTTGATTTTTGTCATGCCTTTGTTTAACTTTTTCTTAAAAACCTCAATTTTTGTCATAACTACCTTCAATTTTTTCTTAACAATCTAGATTTTTGTCATAACTTTGTTTAATTTTTTCTTAAAAAATTTAATTTTTATAACTATCTTCAATTTTTTCTCGGCGATCTTGATTTTCTTATATCTAGGTTTAATTTTTTTTCTTGATAACCTTGATTTTTGTCATACCTTTGTTGAGTTTTTTCTTGACAACCTCGATTTTTGTCACACTTATCTTTAATTTTTCTTAACAATCTTGACCTTTGTTTAAATTTTTTTCTTATCAACCTTGGTTTTTGTCATACCTTTGTTTAATTTTTCTCAACAATCTTGATTTTTGTCATGCCTTTGTTTAATTTTTTCTTGAAAACCTTATATTTTATAACTATCTTCAATTTTTTCTCGGCGATCTTGATTTTTTTATATCTAGGTTTAATTTTTTTCTTGATAACCTTGATTTTTGTCATACCTTTGTTGAATTTTTTCTTGACAACCTTGATTTTTGTCATATCTTTGTTGAATTTTTTCTTGACAACCTCGATTTTTGTCACACTTATTTTTAATTTTTCTTAACAATCTTGATTTTTCTCATACCTTTGTTTAAATTTTTTTCTTATCAACCTTGGTTTTTGTCATACCTTTGTTTAATTTTTCTCGGTAACCTTGATTTTTGTCACACCTAAACTCAATTTTTTTTCTAAAGAACCTTAATTTTTGTCATACCTTTATTTAATTTTTCTTGAAAACCTTAATTTTTTGTCATAACTACTTTCAATTTTTTCTTAACAATTTAGATTTTTGTCATAACTTTGTTTAATTTTTCTTTGTTTAATTATAATTTTCTTTCTTGAAAACCTTAATTTTTTATAACTATCTTCAATTTTTTCTCGGCGATCTTGATTTTCTTATATCTAGGTTTAATTTTTTCTTGGTAACCTTGATTTTTGCTATATTTATGTTCAATTTCTCAATTTTTCTTTTAGAAAGTTTGATTTTTGTCATGCCTTTGTTCAATTTAAAAACTTTTTTTCTCTAAACAACCTCGATTTTTTCATAACTCCCTTCAATTTTTTTCTTATAACAACCTCGATTTTTGTCATAACTTTGTTTAAGTTTTTCTTGAAAACCTTAATTTTTATAACTATCTTCAATTTTTTTTTTCTCGGTGACCTTGATTTTCTTATATCTAGGTTTAATTTTTTTTCTTGATAACCTTGATTTTTGTCATACCTTTGTTGAATTTTTTCTTGACAACCTTGATTTTTGTCATATCTTTGTTGAATTTTTTCTTGACAACCTCGATTTTTGTCACACTTATTTTTAATTTTTCTTAACAATCTTGATTTTTGTCATACCTTTGTTTAAATTTTTTTCTTATCAACCTTGGTTTTTGTCATAACTTTGTTTAATTTTTCTCGGTAACCTTGATTTTTGTCACACCTAA
This sequence comes from Diplosoma virens, assembly GCA_963680785.1. Classification (NCBI taxonomy): domain Eukaryota; kingdom Metazoa; phylum Chordata; class Ascidiacea; order Aplousobranchia; family Didemnidae; genus Diplosoma; species Diplosoma virens. Next base: position 39,027,223 of record OY796887.1, on the reverse strand, counting down.
ACTCAATTTTTTTTCTAAAGAACCTTAATTTTTGTCATACCTTTATTTAATTTTTCTTGAAAACCTTAATTTTTTGTCATAACTACCTTCAATTTTTTCTTAACAATCTAGATTTTTGTCATAACTTTGTTTAATTTTTCTTTGTTTAATTATAATTTTCTTTCTTGAAAACCTTAATCTTTTATAACTATCTTCAATTTTTTCTCGGCGATCTTGATTTTCTTATATCTAGGTTTAATTTTTTTTCTTGATAACCTTGATTTTTGTCATACCTTTGTTGAATTTTTTCTTGACAACCTTGATTTTTGTCATATCTTTGTTGAATTTTTTCTTGACAACCTCGATTTTTGTCACACTTATCTTTAATTTTTCTTAACAATCTTGATTTTTCTCATACCTTTGTTTAAATTTTTTTCTTATCAACCTTGGTTTTTGTCATACCTTTGTTTAATTTTTCTCGGTAACCTTGATTTTTGTCACACCTAAACTCAATTTTTTTTCTAAAGAACCTTAATTTTTGTCATACCTTTATTTAATTTTTCTTGAAAACCTTAATTTTTTGTCATAACTACCTTCAATTTTTTCTTAACAATCTAGATTTTTGTCATAACTTTGTTTAATTTTTCTTTGTTTAATTATAATTTTCTTTCTTGAAAACCTTAATTTTTTATAACTATCTTCAATTTTTTCTCGGCAATCTTGATTTTCTTATATCTAGGTTTAATTTTTTCTTGGTAACCTTGATTTTTGCTATATTTATGTTCAATTTCTCAATTTTTCTTTTAGAAAGTTTGATTTTTGTCATGCCTTTGTTCAATTTAAAAACTTTTTTTCTCTAAACAACCTCGATTTTTTCATAACTCCCTTCAATTTTTTTCTTATAACAACCTCGATTTTTGTCATAACTTTGTTTAAGTTTTTCTTGAAAACCTTAATTTTTATAACTATCTTCAATTTTTTTTTTCTCGGTGACCTTGATTTTCTTATATCTAGGTTTAATTTTTTTTGGTAACCTTGATTTTTGTCATAACTTTGTTTAGTTATTTCTTGACATCCTCGATTTTTGTCACATCTATCTTTAATTTTTCTTAACAGTCTTGATTTTTGTCATGCCTTTGTTTAATTTTTCTTAAAAACCTTAATTTTTGTCGTAACTATCTTCAATTTTTTCTTAACAACCTCGATTTTTGTTATTCCTTTGTTTCATTTTTTCTTGAAAACCTTAATTTTTCTCATAACTATCTTCAATTTTTTCTTACCAATCTAGATTTTTGTCATATCTTTGTTTAATTTTTTCTTGAAAACATTAATTTTTATAGCTATCTTCAATTTTTTCTCGGCGATCTTGATTTCTTTCATACCTTTGTTTGGTTATTTCTTGCAACTTCGATCTTTGTCACATCTATCTTTAATTTTTCTTAACAATCTTGATTTTTGTCATACCTTTGTTTAAATTTTTTCTTATTAACCTTTGTTTTTATCATACTTTTGTTTAATTTTTCTCAACAATTTTGATTTTTGTCATAACTTTGTTTAAGTTTTTTTTGAAAACCTTAATTTTTATAACTATCTTCAATTTTTTTCCTCGGTGACCTTGATTTTCTTATATCTAGGTTTAATTTTTTCTTGGTAACCTTGATTTTTGTCATAACTTTGTTTAGTTATTTCTTGACATCCTCGATTTTTTGTCACATCTATCTTTAATTTTTTCTTAACAGTCTTGATTTTTGTCATGCCTTTGTTTAACTTTTCTTAAAAACCTTAATTTTTGTCGTAACTATCTTCAATTTTTTCTTAACAACCTCGATTTTTGTTATTCCTTTGTTTCATTTTTTCTTGAAAACCTTAATTTTTCTCATAACTATCTTCAATTTTTTTTTAACAATCTCGATTTTTTGTCATATCTTTGTTTAATTTTTTCTTGAAAACATTAATTTTTATAGCTATCTTCAATTTTTTCTCGGCGATCTTCATTTCTTTCATACCTTTGTTTAGTTATTTCTTGGTAACCTTGATTTTTGTCATACTTATGTTCACTTTCTCAAAAATTTGTCCTAAGAAGCTCGATTTTTAGACAGCTTTATTTAATTTTAAAACTTTTTTCTCTTAGCAACCTTGATTTTTGTTATAACTAACCTCAATTTTTTCTCTAACAACCTTGATTTTTGTCATACTTTTGTTTAATTTTTTCTAACCAACCTTGATTTTTGTCATACCTAACCTCAATTTTTTCTTGCCAACCTTGATTTTTATTATCTTATCTTCAATTTTTTTCTAAACAACCTTGTTTTTGTCATACCTATCTTTAATTTTTCTTGGCAACCTCGATTTTTCTCACACCTATCTTTAATTTTTTCTTAGCAATCTTGATTTTGTCGCACCTAACTTCCATTTTTTTCTAAATAACCTTGGTTTTTGTCATACTTTTGTTTAATTTTTCTCGGTTACCTTGATTTTTGTCATAACTAACCTTAATTTTTTCTAGACAAAATTGATTTTTGTTATACCTTTGCTTAATTTTTTCTTGGTAACCTTGATTTTCCCATGCTTTTGTTTAATTTTTCTTTGATTTTTTGTCGTACCTATCTTTAATTTTTCTTAACAATCTTGATTTTTGTCATATCTTTGTTTAATTTTTCTTAACAATCTTGATTTTGTTGCACCTACTTTCAATTTTTTTTCTAAACAAGCTTGCTTTTTGTCATACCTTTGTTTAATTTTTTTCTTGGTAATCTTGATTTTTGTCATACCTAATCTCAATTTCTTCTAGACAAACTTGATTTTGTTATACCTTTACTTAATTTTTTCTTGATAACCTTGATTTTTGTTATACTTTTGCTTAACTTTTTCTTGGCAACCTTGATTTTTATTATACTTATCTTCAATTTTTTTCTAAGCAACCTTGTTTTTGTTATACCTAAATTCAATTTTTTTCTTGGAAACCTTGATTTTTATTCACAGTCAAAGTAATCGTTAAAAGTTTTAAACAAAAATTTTTATTGATAGGGTATTTGTGTTCAATAAGCAGCTGTTTCATAATAGAAAAGTCGTCTTTTTTCTTTATTAAACCAAATTCAAACATAGTTATTATTTTTATGGAGTATGAATTTGCTTTCTAGTGTTAACATTTTAATTGTTTCAAAAACTGAATTCGGTTCTAAATATGTTTAATCTTTTGGTCATTTTTATAAACTTTTAATAATAAGAAAGCTACCCATAATCTCTGTAAGCGTGACCATATGCTTTTGATAATTGCGTCAAATTCTCTCTTTTACACAGAAGCTGGCCGTATCCTGTTCATACCGTATTTCGTTTCCTGACATATTCATGATCGGAGTTTGAAAATCTGGTTACCTTAATTTCCAGAGTAAAAATAGAGTAAGCGAAAATTTTTATAATACACCTTGATTTTTATAGTTTTTAACAATTTTCAGTAAAAAGGAAAATTTATTACAAGCTTGACCCAAAAAATTTGATTTCAAAACACCGACTTAAGTTTAACTTGATCCCCAATCAATTGCAACCGTTTATGTTAAAAAGTTTTTCATTTTTTCACTTTTACTTACGAAATTCATCATAAAACTAAACATTTTAATTCATTTTACCAACTAAATTTTCTAAAATTAACATAAAATTTGAAGTCAAAAAAGACCAAAGTGAGTAAGATCGATTCCAAGAAAAGTCAGTTGTTTTTTGAAAATATATTAAGATTTATTCTATCAAGTCCTATCACAGGCAGTTCTTATGTCTAAACGAAAACAAACCAAACTGAAATTATTTAATTAACTTATTGACTAGTTCGGAATCTAAAAATGAACTCTTCAAAAAGCAGGATTTTCAAAAAAAATACCTAAAACTTTGCTTTCAGGATACGGTTTTGCTTGGGGTAACAAACACAAATAAAAAAACCAATAAATTTACTTTTTTATCTTGAACGTTGCTAACCTCTAAGAAAAAGGTGTGGACATCAACGATGTCAAAGAAAACGTATACGGATATTAAAAATTAAACTTTTAAATTTCATTTTCCACAACAACGTTTTGTGGTCAAGTTTTAAATTATTGCACTAGTTTAACCAAAAATACTTTAGTTTTTCTTTAACCAAATAAATGTTTTAACCAATAACTTCATTAATTGATATTAAAAATTGATCCACGAATATAATTTTATACATTTTTCAGACGGAGGTTTTGTGGTCAGATTCTTAAAATTATCACCATTTTAAAATTCTCTCAAGAATCGCACATTGCAAAGTTTTTTGTATGGAAACACTAGATTCCTTTTACGTGAAAAATTTAACTTTTTGAAAGGATTATCTTTCTTCCAAGTGTTTTACATTTTAAAGTTACAAAAACACTAGCTTAAAAAATCTAAAAAATTTTTCCGAAAAAGTGTACGTTTCTTTGTTGCAGAAGTTTGTTAGTTTTTAGAACCAAACCCTAAAAAATTCTACTTTATTTTAGATTTTTGCCATTTTTTCAATGCATAGCAACAATTCAATCTCAAAATTTTTATCACAATTTTGCTTTCTTAATTGTGCGAATGTTGTAATTTTGTCAAACTCTTTGTATAATTGTTGCACAGATATTTCGATTTTTGCACGGTTCTCATTTTACTTAGTTTTTTCTTTCCAAAGTGAAAAGAGGTTTTAACGGTTTTAACTAAATATCGATTTGTTTGTTTTAAATACTAAACAACAACACAAACATTTTAAAGTAAACTTACAAAGAGTTGACTAGTCAAGTTTAATAGACTCATTAAAAGATATCAATTTTTGACTTGTAACTTAAATGTTTTCAATCTACTTTGCATTAAAAAGGTGTTTAGCATTACAAAATTTCACAAGATTTTCTCAAGTTGCAACCGTCTTAATTGAAAAATAGCAAATTTAGCGTTAAAAGTTGTTCGATTTACAAATCAATATCTGTTTTTAGCAACTGTTTATTCCTAAATGTGATGCTTTAAATTAACTTTATGATAAAAATCAATCAACTTCAGAAATTTTAACTAGTTGAAACCGTTTGTGTCTCAAAAATCAGAAACATTACGTTTCAGCATAATTTAATTTTGCCTTTTTACAAGCAAACTTTTCGAAACAAACCTACATTTTACTTTGTTCACGTTTCAATAGCTAAGTTTGTTGTTTCAAAAGTAAAAACCAAGAAATTTTTTTTTTTTTTTTAATTTGAAGTCACAACTTGTGTATTTTGATTTATAAACCTAAACTTTCTTAATCTATTATGCATGTAAATTGTAGAGCATATCAATTTCTATGTTTTCAACTGGTCCGTTAGATTTTTATTTTAAAAAATTCTCTCGACTTTACGTATTGTTGTTGTCTTTAGTTATAAAAAATTATCACAATTTGCTAAAAAATTTTCTTTTATCATCATTTATAAGTTCGTTTGATGGTAAGATATTAGATAAAAGTTACAATTTGAAAAATTTTTATAATAGTGTTTTTATTGCTTTTGAAAACAAAAGTTCATGCACAAACCTTGAAAAATACACAGATCGTCATGAAAAGTTTTATTTAAACCACAGCGTTGTCTATTTTACCAAGTTTTTTGTATCATTACAGCAATAAACCTACTTCTCAAGTCAACTGTTGA